>JAVYIG010004693.1:0-5000 GCA_035222895.1 Strongylocentrotus droebachiensis | reverse complement strand
TACGTAGTTTGGACTGTCAAAAGGGGAGGGGCCAAATGTTATTTAAAATATATCTTTTAAAAAAAAGTCTATGAACCCTTATAGAAGCAATACAAACATAGCAAGTAACTTTATTTTTATATGGGTACATTGAAGGTGATGGGGCAGCCTATTTGATCTATTAGATTCCCCAATGTGTATTATACACATGATGTTATTTAAAACCTAACAATAAGTAATCAAAATATTTTACCTAACGAAGCATACTGTTGTTTTCTTACCATGCACCTGATCAGCTCAAACTAACGATTAAAATCAGACTTCACTTCGATTGCATGAAAAATCATTCTGTATATTATAAAAGCATGGGAACAGGAGGCGTCTACGTAATAACTATTTCCAATTTCAATCAAAAATATTCAGTGTCTATACGATAATGTATATGTTTTTTAACGAAACAAAAGTTATCAGGATGAATAACCATACCAAAACCCCATGGGGGAGGGGGGCTCAGGTTCAAAAACTGAAAATTGGTTAAAACTTGTTAGTTCTTAATTATAACGCACGGTTGACACATCTTAATCGTTTGATTTGTGTTTAATCTATTTCACATTGATCTAGATCAAGACTGTTCGTTTCTATATGGTTCAACATGAAACACCACGACGGAGAAAGTCGTGAGATGTCAGGTCTAAAACAAGTTTGTCTTAAGCTGCGTATTACAATTCTATTTCTTACATAGTATAAACGCTTTTGAACTTATACAGCTTCAATCTATACATTGTAAATTCTTGCTATATATTATATATATTAGAACGAGAGCAGACAGATGGTGGTAACCTTTACATTGATGGCCTTGTAAGGATTCGGTAAAGAAATGGTACACAAAAATATGAATATCTACAAAGAAAGTGAAGCCATATTTATCCCCTTCTACTTGCGCCCCCCCACCCCCCTCCCCTCTTCACACGTACACACACACGCTCGTGTATCCGTTTTCTCTCTCTCTCTCTCTCTCTCTCTCTCTCTCTCTCTCTTTCTGTTTTTTTATTTTAATAATGAAGCACTGTCTCTTTTAAGACTTAGAGATGATGGGCTTCTACTGAGTTTGTCTGCGTGACGTAATAATAGTATGAACAATACCCGACACGCTCTTGCATTATTACGCAGTTTTAATTTAAAATTTGTCGGAACGCAAGTTGATTTATTTTGCTATACCTTTAGTTATCAGCAGGACATAGTCACGATCTGAATTTATGCTAATTAGGCTCTGAAGCCCTTTCAAATATTCTCGTTGGATTTTACCCAACCGCCTGGATCTGATTCTATACTTAATACTGTTACTTTTAAACGCAGTAATCCTTACAGTCATATATGAAGTTGATGGCAGTAGCTCAATTAATAATTAGTATTGTAAACAATGATGTCTCTTTCCACAATTATTTTGTTAAACTACCTATTTGATAATCTAAAGTTTAGCTCTGTATTCATACTGTATATAATCTGTCTTGTCATAAAAATCAATGACAGCATAATAACTATTTATATATTGATTTTGAAACAATATACTTGTTATTTTTACAAGCACCTCTGTCATAGAAAACTTGATTATTTTATGTTTGGTAACATACTGCAGTATTCATTTTGCAGTATATTCCGAGTACTGGTCTTTGCTCTGTATTTTCTGTCTAAATGTTTATTCATTCTTTAATTTTGAATGAATCCATCCGTAGAAACCTTTTCTCCCCTGCATCAGTTTATTATGCTTGTTAGGGTCTGTAAAGATGTCCATAGCATCTCTGCCTCTTCTTTTTTTAAAATCTCTTTTAGCTTCGATTTCATGCTGCTATTAATCAAGGCATGACCGTTCTTGTGTCATTCTGACGTTAGAAACAGTCTTAGATGCGTCACATCGATCTAAGCCCGTCAGTGCAATTTAACGTCGTTTGTTTCAATATCTCTTGGAAGAACTCTTGTAAGAAGTTTCGGATGCAACCACGCGTGGTTCCAAAGTTATCCCTCCTGACTTCTAGATCTTCTTAAATCATTAACTTTCCTTTCGATTCCATTCGTCAGTAATCTTTCTTTTGTCGTCTCTAAACCTTTAATGGCGTTTCCCACATTTTCTTTGTCTGATAATCTGAAAGGGTTCACGAGTGAGTTAGCACTCGTTGCGACGCACAAGCAGAGTTCACATTCACCTAATTTCGTTCTATCCTCATTGAAAATGAGTCTCGCTTCTTAATTAAGAACAGCTGCTGTGTACGCCATTCGATTTGTATCCCACTTTGGTGTGTATAAGGAAGCGAGATAAGTTTTGACTGAGACCCAATTATAAAGTCGGAAAATGTTTCAAGAGATTATATTAAGATCAATCGATTAAGCAATTCCTTCCGACATAAATAAAACTAAAAGAAACTTTGTGTCATAAAGTAGAATGACTTGGGATTGTTGTACCAAATCCAATAAGTAGGAGATAGTATAGACTAATCTTGATACTAACAGTACAACGATAAATTACTATTAAAGACATACAAATTGCAATCAAATGGGAAAAGGGAAGTGTATTTAGAATTTAAATATCATTAAAAACAATTTTGTTTAATGTTTATTTCTTTTTAAGTCCAGTTCAATTCAATTAAGAATGTATTATAAAATGAAAACAAAATCAACGTAAGTTATGTGATTTTACCATGATTCTTTTATATTTAAAGTGTGTGTTTTTTAATTAAAACGCTGCTTCCAAATTGCCAAGTTTATTTACTGCACATAATAAATTATATGATTGTTTTCACACTATTTTTGACTGATTTTGTGTTATAATTTGTATGTCAATTCAAAATTAAATTACATTACATTTATGTTTAGTTAAGATCTCATAGAAGATCTCGAGATTTGTCTTTAATTTTTTTTTCCCATTATATTATTTTCATTATTCTTCTTTCTCTTCTAACATCATTCCGCCTTCAATTAAATGTAAGACAAACTGATGGATTTACTACCCAGTATCAAGCATGACATTGCAGCTGAGACGAAGTTTACTCGAAACAAACAAACCCATCTTAGTTGGAATTGCAATGGGAGGGAATCCAAAAATCTAAGTTTAGAGGGGATAAAGAAAAAGCTTCTATATAATGAACCGCCTTAGGGTAATACTGTCGTCTTTATAAACTTCTTGTTAGATGGCTAGCAAAGCTTTGTCCGATCCTCCCTAACTTTTTGTATATCTGAATTCGATTTTGATGGTAGTCCTTTGCCCTTTTTTCTTAATGTATGGGGTGTTCATCGATCTGCATAGTATAGTTCATTGTTTGTAGTATTTTTTAACCAATTCTGCGGAAAAAACCGGGTGTCCAACTCACCATTTTCATTCATCTCTCAATTAAAAAAAAAAAAATCATTAATGTGCAGAAAGCCGAGATAAGCCCTATTCATTTGGTTGCCCCGATCCCCAAGAGTAATATGTATATACCACTCAGGGCTACCTCCTGCAGCAAAGGTACATTTCTTATTGAGTTCATTCCCCCCAATGTACCCCCCCCCCCCCGCCCTTCAGCTCAGGAAGAAATACGCCTCTCTGGATACACCTCAGACTGACAGTCTGTTGTTTTTTAGTATTCTGTTGATCTGAAACCTCAAAGCAGACTACTTCATAATTGTGTCTTATTTCTACTTTTTAATACATTTGATTACGTAATTATAGTTTTCTGAAAACCTAACGTCTCCCTTGACGATTCCGATAAGTTGCTCCAAAAATCTCGGGAAAATAAATACAAATTAAATTGTATTGAATTGAGAACAGCCACAAGGCCAATTATGACGTTGGAAGACTAGTTTGACGGTCTCCGAGTATCGATAAAGTCATTCAACTTTAAGCTAGTAAATTCAGGCGTTATGTAACCCGGTTTATAAATTATGTGAGAACGTGACTAGCCTATATCAAACAGTGATGGAATAAACATGTAAAATATCTTAAAATAAAATCTCCCTGTTTTTTTAAATCTTTGACGAGGGTGTAATTTCGCTACATGCAGCATTATATTAGAAATCATATTAAAAGGAGAAATAGGCTTAAGAGTTCGCAACTTATGTAGGTGTGAATAAATATTAGACTGACTTTGATACCAAGTAAACAATTTTTTTCTTCTAATTTTGCAAAACACATTTCTACAGGAAGTTCATTTTGGTTTGAGTGCAGATGACAAATAAAACGGTTCCAGTCTGATGGCAAGGACACACATCATCCACGTAACTATAGTAGAGCCCCCCCCCCCCCCCCCCCCCCACACTAGAATCCATACAGGGAAGGTTATCTAAACGAGGCGGTTCTGAACATCGTTGGGTATTTATCTTCCCAGTGTTATTTATCACTGAAGTGGGCCCCAAATGAGAGCTTTTGATAAAACCCCATTGGAGATGAGATTCGTGAAAAAACCGGCGTTACGGTGGGTTGCTCTGAATTGGGATGCACCCATGCGGCGCCACCGGCAGTTACCCGCGGCAACATGCTCAGCACCCTGTAGGCTGCCAGCAAACTCAATCCTACTGGGCTTTGGCGCTTCTATATACGCACACACCCAAATTTAGCGACAGAAAACGATAAATCTAAATCTGCCAGTTCATCAATAATGGCATCCATGCTTACTCAAACGATACTTTTTAGTGATGCACACGTAGTCGTAAAGCGGGTAATGATGCTGAGTGTAAATTTTGGGCTCTATTTGTTTGTTCCCGCCAACCGAAATACATACAATGCTTATTATAGCAGCTAGGGGCTACATCGAGAATTATTACAGACGACACAATCCGCGCGTATTACATCTTCTCGAGACAAGATAGGAACGAACGAACATGAGTGCGACCTCGGGCGTCTTATACTGCATCAAGATGGACCTACACTTACAATCAGATTCTCATGGCGGATTTCACCTCAGTTTGTTTTATCACACGGTATGTTTTATTCTAGGAATATCAATTTTGTTTTGTCATGTATTAAGCGCCACTGACGAACAGAAATAGTA
>JAVYIG010004692.1:0-154743 GCA_035222895.1 Strongylocentrotus droebachiensis | reverse complement strand
CATGAATATATACATCCACATAGATGAAAAGTAGCTTTTGAGGATGGCTATTTTAGTACCCTAAAAAGGTCCAATAAGACCTGTGGCACTCTTTCTAGATCGATGGCCTTGTACATGCAAGTGTATGACTAGACGATACTAGCCTGTCTCTGCATTTTTCTATTCTTTGGCCCTGACACGATTAAACTAAAGGTACAACTGTAGCCACTTACACATATAGACCAAACTTTACATTGTTTAATGAGTTATACTCAAAATAGACTGAGAGGTTTCCTACTGGCAAAGCTTTACAAAGCTATAGATCTGCTCTTCATTGAAGAATTAAACCAGAAACAAAATCCTTCAGGCTTTTGTGACAACCGATTCAGATATATTTGTTAGATCTATTGACACCGATTTTGAGTCTTCAGTGACCTCAGGCTCAGGCCTCTAAAGCTTTGTTTGACTACCCCCCCCCCCCTCCCTCCCCAAAAGGAAAATAATAAAAAGGGGTGTGTGCATTGTAGTCTTCAGCCACAGACTCTAATTCAGCACCTAACCCTTTTTCTACCGGAACCGAGAGGTCCCTGTATTAGGCCTATGGGAATTAGAAAATTCAGTAGACAACAGGTTAAACATAATTCCATAAATTCTTGAGCCGAACCTATCTGTTAGTCTCTAGCTGTGTCACAAGCAGGTATGATAATAATAATTAATGTCAACTTATAAAGCGACACATATCCATTCTAAAAGACTGCTCAAGGCGCTCTATACAATATCAAACTAATTATATGATACTAAAACTACAACATAAACAAATGGTGCTTAAGTTTCTTCTTGAATACTTCAATCGATGATGATTGTCTTACTCTTATTTGTAATGGTAAAGTCTTCCATGATTTGGGTGCAATGTTTAATAGCAAAAGTCTTGTCCCCCCATTTGTTATTGGTTGAGAACTTTAGGTGTATAACTAGAGCTGTGAACCTCAACGTAAATTCAGTTGTGGGGTGTAGTACGGTTTCAAAATCTGTTTCAAGTAATAGGGTAAAGAAGGAAGAAGTGTTTTGTATTAAAGTAATGAGTAACAGCTAGCTTATACATGTTTTTTTTTTAGACTGATAACCAATGAAGAGAAGGTAATAGTATAGAGCAGGCCTTCTCAACTGGCGGGGTATGCGCCACTCGTGGCGCTTGCGGTCAGTCAGAGTGGCGCGCGGCTGTTCCAAAAAAATAATACAAATTAAAAATTAAAAATTAAAGAAAGAACAACATTAAAAAATTATATTTTAAAATAAAAAAACTCATAAAAATCCAAAAGTCGCAGTCGAAGTTGAGCCCAAAATGTAAGGAAGTGATTTTGTTTGTTTGATTTTCACTTCATTTTGACATTTTCCGTGTTTATTGCACCAAAATAACTACATATAAATTAACTTCCAGTGTAGATTTTAGCCAGGAATTGTACTAATTATTTCACATCAATATGAAATTATGATTGATGTTTTATGGAACAAAAAGGTGTTAAAAATGCCACATCTGGGCCTTAAAAAAGCCCCAAAATCCACTAGCTTCCGGGGGCTTCGCCCCTGGACCCCACCCGGTATCGGCTCGGTCGCTACGCTCCCTCGTAACACAGTCACCAAACATACAGGTTGGCACTTCAACCTCAATTCATTTTTGTTTTGGCGCTTCTAATAAACTAGTTGAGAAGGCCTGGTATAGAGCCTATGGAGTATACAGTAAATGGTGTAGTCTGTCTAGTATCACAGTTTAGACACTCTTTTACACACTATAAATGACAAGGGGTCTGTGTCTGCAGACTACACTGGAGCTGGTTTTTGCTATGGATTGCAGTCTACATGGAAACGAAATGATGTTATTTCCACATCTCCATTTTAAAAACACGTATGATTATAAAGCATGACAACAAATAGTTTGGACCTTGTAGGCGCGATAGCTCAGTCGGTCGAGCAGTTGTCTTGTACTCCGGTGACCCGGGTTCAAAACCAAGTTGATGTGCTAGTGCCCTTTGGTAAGGCATTAATCCTCATTACCAGGTCCCTCGGAGACGACCTAAAGCCGTCGCCGTCTGGTTGCTTACTAACAAGCATTTATGCTTTCTTAGCAGTCAGGTAAAATAACCACCACCACCACAATAACATGGTACAAGCCAGTATAAAATTAAAAAGAAAAATAGATTAATGTAAATGTGGCCGGATCCTCGAAAGTTTGGTACAACTTGTAAACCTGATCACATTATGAAAACAAAATACACATCATAAGTACATTAAAAAAATATAATATTGATGAAAACAATTCAGAACAGAGAAATGTTGATTAATAACTACATTCAAACTTTTTTTCATATTTCAAAGACATTTTATAGCAATAAATTCTTTTTAAACTTATGTTTTTGAAAGAGTTTAAAGAATTAGTGTTTTTTATGTGTTGTGGTACCGTATATTATTATTCCATGAAAGGGGTCCCCCGCAGGTTATTACTGTTCTACATGGAATCTGTAATACTATGCGCTTTAATCTACATGTTTATGTATACCTGGTCCCAAAACAGCTGTAGTGTGAAAGAGAGGCCCACATGTCTTATAATTTATGGAGAACATTATTGTGGTACAAACAGAATGCCATGCCCCAAGGGAAATTTAACATGCAATTGTCAGAGGCAGTAAACGTTGACATCTTTCTTTTCCCTAAAAACTGCCCCGGCCTCCAGAGTTGTGGGCCTACATTTACATGTAGGTCTCCGTGAAGTCCATGCCTCTACTGCAAAGTAACTGCATCAAATATTGCATTTAAAATTTAGTAATTTAAGAGAGTTCCTTAGTGTAAATGGCAGTCCCCAAAACCCCAGATGGTGTTTGATAGTGGTTTTGGGGCTGTATGTCACATGGCTTTCTGTTTGATTGCAGTTACCAGTACATGTATTTACTGATTTAAAGTGAAGCAAGTATTTGAACAAATAAAGACTTTCAAGCTTATAATTTTTATTTAATATACAAATAATATTCTCTTAAAGATAAAGTTCAATACTGGTCGTTCGGTTACAGAATGCATTTTTATTTGCATAATATTATTCAAAAAATAAATTACAAACTTAATTATAGGATTACCTATTGAGCATGCACGTAAATGTAACCATTGATTTACATGTACTGTAATGTGTTTTGTGCTTGCTTTTATAATGGCATTAGAAAATAAAAATAACACATTAATTAGTTAATGACATTTTTGAGTGTTCAATTTGTCGCTGTTTTCAAGAAGTGACGGTAGTGAAAAAAAATTGCATTCACTTTGCGTGACGATTTTCCTCACTACCGTCACTTCGTGAAAACAAGGACGAATTAACCATCGGAATATAGAGATAAAAAGTAGAGAATGGAAAATTATAATTACACTAATGACAGAAATAACTTGCACATGGACTGTTCATATTCAGGCTGATTTGCATTGTACAAAGGATAATTTTTTTCATCTTCCCCCTGTTTATTCTCTTTGGGGACGTGTCAAAATGCAAGTTATTCACCTGACCAAATACCATTTGTTTTGAATTTGAACTTGAACTTTTGTTCTTTTCTGCATGGTTGCCAAAAGCAAATACAACATTTGCTAGTTACATTACAAATATTTGATGTGTTTAAATCTAAAAAGTGCTGTTGGTTTAGACTTCAGAGGCAAATATTTACGAAGTCAAAGGATGAGTACAGTCATGGCAAGAGTCACAATGTTAAAGGTAAAGACCAGTATTGGTAACGCCCCAATTTCAAAAAATGAAATGGAAGCTCTCATTACCAATCATGTGAAAGAATAAGTTTTGACTAATACATGAAGATAAAAAATTTGCCGGGAAACCGCCTACTAATTCATATATTTGGTAAATTTGTTTCTCTCATGGTCGTGTGAGAGATATACATGTAGGGTAGTCCCGTATACATCTTTCTGTGTATAGTGCTTGTAACTTTACGAAGAATGGGCCAAATTTCTTATCATTTTGCAGATGCTAGATGCTAGATGATCAACCTTTTCTGATCGATTCCACAACGTTTCTTTCACAATGCAATCGCATGACCATTACTGGTCTTTACCTTTAATGGAGATACAGATTATGTCAACTGTACATTTTTTGTTGTTAGAATAGTTGTTAATTTGAAATTCAAGATTTGAACAGAGAAAAATTAGTTGAGAATGAGATCTAGATGTAAGGAATTGAATTATTTGTCACCTTTCCTGTAATAATCCACTTTCTGAAAAAAAAATCTTTACATAACAGCAGCTTAGGTCTGCATTGAGAGGAGCTTTCCCCAAGTTTTTAAAATCCTTTTTTTAATAGTTTTACTAGAACTCTACATGTAGGTTTCCAGGGTCTTTGAAAATGAAACATATAACGATAACCATACTTGAACATAACATAGCAATACATGTACAGAGGAGTGAACTATCACAATAAGCACATGCATGTGTCAATCGAATTTTTGATAATGTAATAAAGTTATTAAAAAGAGGAAGATGAGGAAAGGGAGTGCTTTGTGATGTAGTGTTCAATAGAGAATAATAATTACAGGGGGAGGGGAGGGGAGGGGAGGGGGGGGGGTATAGGGAAAACGATGAAATAATGATGTGTGCCTGTAAATATATACTGTATGTGCCTGCATGCAAGCCAATTAATTTTGTCTGTGTCTCAGAATTATTTTGATGGAGAAAATGCCTTTCACATTTAAAGACTTGATAAACCAATCTGCCAATTCGCATGGTTGGGTGAAAATGATTCTGCAGTGTATTAATGCAGTGGACCATGATACATCTAGCTTGATATGGTAATGATCTGCAACAACCGTAAAGTTCTTCAAAGCATCAAGTCCACAGTTCTCCCTCCCCCCCATCCATTCAGACATGAAACTTACAACGTTTAGACATGAAACTTACAACGTAAAGACATGAAACTTACAAAGTAAAGACATGAAACTTACATCATTAAGACATGAAACTTACAAAGTTTAAGACATGAAACTTACAACGTTTAGACATGACACTTACAAGGTACAGACATGAAACTTACAACGTTTAGACATGACACTTACAACTTAAGACATGAAACTTACAACGTTTAGACATGACACTTACAATGTAAAGACATGAAACTTACAACGTAAAGACATGAAACTTACAACGTTTAGACACGAAACTTACACTGTTTAGACACGAAACTTACAACGTTTAGACACGAAACTTACACAGGTTTAGACACGAAACTTACACGTTTTAGACACGAAACTTACACCGTTTAGACACGAAACTTACACCGTTTAGACACGAAACTTACAACTTTTAGACATGAAACTTACAAAGTTTTATGAAATAAGTCTGCTTACGAGTGTGAACAAGACCGAAAGATGTACAACAAATACTGCAAAATGTCATATGTAGCGAATATACAGTTAACAACTAATTTATTCAAGAATAGAAAATGAACTTGTTGAATACTTTCATATAATGTAGGCTTTAATATGTCACATTCTTAAGAAACGTTAATCAGAACAAATCGGTTTTTCACATACTTAGATAAATTACAAAACAAATTGGTAAGGGTATGAATAATTTAGTTGTTAACTGTAGAATTAAATGCAATGTATATAGTAAGACAGTCTTTTGTATCACATTGGTACAAAAAACACAAAAGTAACTACTTAAAAAAAATCACCCTATTAAAAGCAAATTTGAATAGCCATGTGTGTCACCTATTGAAATGTACAAACATGACAATGACTTATTACGCAATATGAACATGATTTCTGTGGGAAAACAATATGGTATTGAAATCACCCTTGATTTTATTTCTTGAAAGTCTTGGCGATCGTGTCTGGAGTGTATGTGGTCATTATGTGTGCTTCTCGATTTTGAATGACTGTTTTAACAATCTCTTTCTCCGTTGTGAATTAAGTGGCCCTTTACCTTCAAATAAATTGATTGATTTATTAGCTAAATGACCCGTTAAATTGCAAGACCGGATCTAATTAAGATTCAAACTATTAAACCATGAGCTCTGATAATGATGGGAAGAAATAATTTGTGAGCCTTCTTATTTTTAGTCATATTTGGAAGAATATATCAGAGTTTACTAAGCAAACAATTAAACAAACATTAAAAATTCAATAAGTGACTCCTTCAAATTTACCTACAGTATATGTTTGGAGACCTAACGGCTCAGGAGTATTCTCATATTCTTATGACTTGTGGTGATTTCCTCCTGGTATATGTCTATTGTAAAGGCTCAGTGACGTAACTGCTGTACTCCAATTCATTCAATGGATTTACATTAGTTTGCAGGAGCGACAAATGTGACTCGTACCCCTTTCTAACTGGCCTGATTTACATCGGATGCATCTGGACACTTCCGATGAAACGGCCAGTATGAATGTACAGAGGAGAAAAAGGCGATTAAATAGCCGATGAAAGGATGAGAAATAGGCGATTGAATTCTCATTCTGTCGGTGTGACACCGATGAAACAGCCACTGTGAAAGCGTTTGGGAGAAAACAGCGATTTAAAACGGCGATTAAAATGGTCTAATGTTGCAGTGTACGTGCACTTTACCGTAACCAGCTGTGTTTGTTGACTTTTTGTTGAACATGCTGCATGCCAGCTAGATGTGGGGGGGGGGGGGGGTGGGCTTAATAATTATGTAATAATTCTTCACTTCCGGCATGGGCTCGCCAAAGCGAGTGAATTTCACCGGCAGTATGAAAGCGACAGGGGGAAAACGGCAGTTTCACCTTTGTTTACATTTTAAGGAAAATTCAATCGGTATTTTCATCGGTGTGCCTCCGATAGAAGCCAGTTTGAAAGCAGTATCAGAAGGCCTAGATCATTTTCACCCTTACAAAACAAAATTTGTGGACATTTTTTCAATCTAAACATGAGTGCGAAAGGAAGGGAAAAAGGGGCCTTTGATGACTGGTTGACGTCTGTGTCTGTGTGTGATGAATTGAACCGTTAGATTTCCCAAGTGCATTGGATATGCGACAATCGCTAATGTCTTACGCAAACAGAAGCTTTTTGTAGTTGGAAAGAGCTCTCGGCTCTTCAAATAAATGGAGCGGAATGATGGATTCTATTAAGATTTATCTAGATCGGGGCAAGATTGTGTTGTTTGTGTACTTTGGAGAGAGACAGAGTGAGAGGGGAGGGGGGTGGAGGGAAAAAGAGAGAAAGAGAAAGAGAAAGAGAGAGGGAGGGGTTGTACATGTAGAGGTACGTGTAGAGAGAGAGAGAGAGAGAGAGAGAGAGAGAGAAGGGAGAGGGAATGACACACACACACACACAGAAATAAGGAGCAGGTCTTCAAGTAGGCCTTCAATGGGATATAGAGATGTCATTCTTGCAAAAGTAAAGGAAATCTATGAAACAGTATAATGTACAAGTTGTTGGGTACACCCTGGAGAGATAGATGGAAAGAGAGAGAGAGAGAGAGAGAGAGAGGGAGAGATATCTAGAAATAGAGAGAGAGAGAGAGAGAGAGGAGAGAGAGAGAGAGAAAAAAAAAGATAGATAGAGAAATAGAGAGAGAGAGAGAGAGGGGGAGAGGAACGAGAAGAAGGACTGGAGAGAGTTGCACTCTTTCCAGGGTCTGTTAAGTACCAATGCCAAGGTCACATGTTCAATTAAGAGGTTTGAGTGGTAAAGGAGTATAGATGCATTGAGTAACAGATGATGAACTTGATCTTTGACAAAATTGGATACCGTAAATCTCCGTGTATAAGGCGCACCTGTGTATAAGGCGCACCCCTATTTTGTTGTTTTGTTGTTGTTATTGTTTTGTTGCCGAAAACCCACCAAATAATAGTAACAATGTCGTTGTAGAAGAATGTGTGTAAGATCATTAATGTAAATTAAAAACAGGTCCAGACTCTTAAGGCTTCATGATACCAAGTGTCCCACACCAGCCTCATCACATCAGCTAGCAGAAGCACTGTGTTCTATGCCAAACATCAATAGTCATGCATGATATGAATAGAATCCTCTAAATTTCTGACAATAGAGTACCTAGGATAGAACCTTGTGGTACACCATTTGTTATAGAAAAAAAAATTGAGGAATTATTAAAAACTACATTTTGAGATCTATTAGAAAGATTACTTTCAAACCAAGATGACAGACAAATTTGAGTGTTGTTGTAGTTTCCGAGTGGTGAGTCAACACACTGATTACTGAGCTGGGAGACATTGCCAGGCATAGCGCCATAAATCAAAATCGGGAAGGGAAAAAAAAAAAAAAAAAAAAAAAAAAAAAAAAAAAAAAATCTTTTTTTTTTCTGTATCTGTGTATAAGACGCACCCCCAATTTTCAAATTTTTTCGGCGCCAAAAAAGTGCGCCTTATACACAGAGATTTACGGTACATGATGCTTTTACATGTAAGAGAGCTGAACATTTTCAAATAAACATGTTTCATGCACATGTACATGTACACTAAATGTATGTAGCAAATCAAAAACATGTACAGATAAACAACTAAATTATTCATACCCTTACCAATACCAAGTTTTGTAAATATTTCAAGTATGTAAAAATTGATTTGTCCCGATTCAAGTTTCTCCAGAATGTGACATATTAAATCTTGCATCTAAAAGTATTCAACAAAGGCCATTCTTCAACCAGTCCACCTTTCATTCTCGAGTTATGAATGTAAAACAAAATAAAAACAAAACACATATCAACTTTACAAAGGGTATGAATAGTTAAGTTGTTAACTGTATATACATGTACATTGCATTTGTAAACTTCAGGCTGATTTGTATTTATATAGAGGAGCCAGCATTTCTTATCAACAAATATTTGCTCTGATCAAACTTACTTTATGTGCATGTAAATACATTTACCTGTAGCGTGTAAAGGTGTGTATTGGTCCACACATACATGTACAGTGTAAATACATGTACGGTAGTAGACTGGCCATGATGTGATTATTTTGTTTACTCTCTTTCTTGGGAGTGACGTCCGTGATCACTTGTTTAGGAGTGAAAATCGATTGATTTTAGAGTGCTCTCTAAAAGAAAAGATTGAATGTTCACTCTATTTTCACTCTATTTTCACTCTCCAGAGGAGTGACGTCCGTGATTTTGAAAATTCACTCTTTTTTTTTTAAGAGAGTACTTTGGACAGCATTTGAGGGTGTTAATATATGGCATTTTTGTTAAAACTCTTGTGAAAATTACTAAAGGGTAACATAGGGTGGATGCCAATTGCATGTTTTACTAAAATTGTCATTTTTGGCTCAAAATTTGAAAGGTTGACAAAATTAATGATTTTTTTAATTTTTGACAAAATATGTTTCATCTGATAAAGACCTTTCAATTGATACAATTTTGTTACGAGTTTGAAGTAATAAACATGTTTGATGTATACAAATTAATGAATAATAACTGACTCAACACCAAATTTTGGCAATTCACAAAAGCTTCTTGCCTGGTTGCTGTGAAAATCATAGTCATTTGAAAATGGCAAAGTTTCTTGTCATGAAAGTCTGAGGTTTTAGAGTATAGGTACATGTAGATGTAGGTGTTCCTCCCCAGTTTGTCCTGTATTTGACCCAATTCTCTGAGTCCCAACCACCTTGCTGTGTTGGTAGACACAGTAATGTCAATATCAGATGGCTAGATAACCTTCCGTGACCTTTGTAAAAGACCAACTTTAAGTTTAAAGGGAGTACGTGGGTCTTAATTCTCTGACATCAGCTACTGCTTGAATCACCATTAATGGATGTACAAGTCTGCACACACCAAACCTGTAGACTACATGTATCTAGAAATACCCTGAGTCTCTCAATTGAGGTAAAAGTATTAAAGACCGTCAATACTACTGGGCCAGAAGGGATTAGACCACACAGCGAGGTCACTGACAGGTGGCTATCTCATTAACTCAGCTCTAACATAAGAAAAAGAGGATCATGGGGGACCAACAGGCACCGATTGGGGAAGTTTTCTATATAGAGGGAGCAATTAAGTAGCTACAAGTAGGACAGTGGGGCTTTAAGATAATTCAACTTTACCACTGGAGGGATGGATGGGTATTGCAAAGCATTACATATTAGGCCTGTTGGTCATATAACTGAAGGCTAATCCTGGTGATTGACAATTCCTGTTATTGGGAAATACCGAATGGTGTCAAATTCCCCATGAGAGCCCACTACTAGTGTACTGTATACCAGCGCTGCTTTTCCATTTGAAGTAGAACAAAAAAGATAGATCAAACTTGCCAAAACACCCATTTCTATTTTGTAGTGTGTATCACATTGTTCCCAAAACACTTCTGTCTGCTGAGAGTCTGATGAAGTTTAATGTAGGCCTATATTGTTTTGCAAAGATTTCAATAACTTTTGAATTTTAGGCTTCCCGGGAGAAGTTTCAATAATTGTAAAGATTTTTTTTTTTTTTTTGGGGGGGGGGGGGGGGGGGGGAGGGGGAGGAGTTTGCACCCAGTAGATAAAGATTGCATGCTCAATCTTGTAATTGAAAGCAAGTTAGAAAAAAAATAAAAAAAATTCAATCCCCTCTTGCTATTGAGTCATTGACTGTCTATGTTTGAAACATTAAAGGGACTTGGTAACTACATCACATTGAACTCACCGCTTCAGACAATTTAAAGTGCCCGTACGTATAGTGATTACAACTTTCCAAAATTCATAACTTTCTTAAATTTAGTCAGATTAAATTGAAGCTTTCATCAGTTTGCTTCTCTGATTTTTCTGTTTTTGTTTAGAGTAGTTGTCTATTTGGATAGGATTTCCCTTTAAGCTTTTACATAAAGGCAACGTCACTCGTACAATTAAGTTTTTTTTCTTCAAAGTCAAACCAAGAACGATCTATTTCAACAATATCACGCTGAATAAACAAGGTTCCTTTTCAGTCGATAGACTCTCCTTCCCCTAAAGCTTTTAGTGACTGTATGACATTGAATTCATTGAAAGAAACAAGAATTATTTCAGTACCTACCACTCCCTTGCAGAAGGTATGTTCACACAAGAGTCCATCATCGTTAAATCACTAAATCCATGCGAATCTCAAATTGGCAGTTTGGTCAGTGCATTGTGACATAGTCGCGGATAAATCTCCTGCATGTCATGTACAGAAATATCATTAATTTCTGGTTTTCTCTCGTAAGTGCCTCGGGGTATTCCTCAAAATTTATCATGGTTAGCATATTTTTATAGGTCCTAAAAGAGATCAGACCCTACTGAATTATACATTTTTTAGAAATTGAAATTTTATTCATTTTGTGTGTTGGCAAATATGGGAAAGTTGTCTTCCACTATATCACAGAGACATTACAGATGCTGCCAATTTGAAAAGCCCATACCTACAGTGATTACAACTTTAACAAATTCATAACTTTCTCATTTTTTGTCTGATTTCATTCAAACTTTCACTCGTCTACATGTACTTCTCTGATTTTTCTGCGTTCTTCAGAGTACCGGTAGTTTGCTATCAAGGTTGGATTTCCCTTTAAGATAAAAACTATGTTGGCCCGTGCGAACACATCTCGAGAAACTCCATACATCAAAATTCCAGTGGCATTACCTGTGTAAACTTGGCCTTGGTCCTGAGGGCTTTGTACTTTTGTCAAGGGTTTGAGTTCCCTAATCCTGTTTCAGACCCTCGATGCTGCATTCACACTTTACTGGGTTATGGTTTATTAAAGATAAAGACCAGTTCTGGTCGTGCGATTATATTGTGAAAGAAACGTTGTGGAATCGATCAGAAAAGGTTGATCATCTAGCATATAAGTATTGGTGTGATAAGAAATTTGGCCCAGTCTTGGTAAAGTTACAAGCCCTGTACACAGAAAGATGTATATGGGACTACGCGATATCTATCAGGTCCAAATAGATATAATAATTTACCAAATATATCAATTAGTAGGCGGTTTCTCGGCAAAATTTGAATCATCACATATTATTCAAAACATATTCTTTCACATGATTGGTAATAAGAGCTTCCATTTCATTTTTTGAGAGAGGGGCGTTTCCAAAACTGGTCTTTACCTTTAAAATACTAAACCTGGCAGCTCATGGGCTGAATTACGTTCAGTTTGCAAGATAAAAACAACTCCACCTGCACGTCAATGATGTAACAATTATCATACAATGTGAGAACATTAGAAAATAAAACAGTACCGCAATCAAAGTAATTGAATATATTCTTAAAACATGGTCAAATTATGTATGTTCACATATTGCACTGAGAGTAGCAAAAAATGAGAGAGAAAAAGAAAGTTGGAGAAAAGGAGAGTTAGAGAAGAGGGAAACGAAAAGAGGGAATCGAGAGGAGGATATAGTGGCAAGAACAAAGTAAGATGAGAAAGGAAGGGAAGGAGAGAAAGAGAGTAATGATTTGGTGATAGCTCAGTCGTTGTTAAGATTTTATATAAATAAACCCTTGATGGAGTTTTCAAACGTAGCTTTTCATCATTCAAGCACTATTTCGACCCATGGCTGACCCGGATCCTTTCATTAATATGAATGCAATATAACACATATAGACAACAGATGGTGTGTCCATACAGGTTGAAGAGATTTACAATTAAGAAACACTGGATTGCGTCTGTTGGTATTTTATAGAAGCATCATTAGAAGGTGATTGCACAATAGTCCTACAAGTGTGTTCAGGATGAGCACGCTTATAATGAATGTGGCAGAGATAGAATAGTGGTGGTGGTTATTTTACCTGACAGCTAATACTGCTTTCTAACTGGCTTCTATCGGAGCCACACCGATGAAAATACCGATTGAATTTTCCTTATGTAAACAAAGGTGAAACCGCAGTTTTCCCCATGTCGTTTTCTAACTGCCGGTGAAATTCACTCGCTGTGGCGAGCCCTTGCCGGAAGTGAAGAATTATTGCGTAATTATTAAGCCCGCGCTCCATATAGCTAGCATGCAGCATGTTCCACCATAAGTCAACAAACACAGCTGGTTACAATAAAGCGCGGGTATACTGCGACCTTTGACCATTTTAATCGCTGTTTTAATCGCCTTTTTCTCCCGAACGTTTTCTAACTGGCAGTTTCATCGGTGTCACACCGATAGAATGAGAATTTCTCCTGCTCTTGAGCAGGAGAATTTAATCGCCTATTTCTCTTCTTTTCATCGGCTATTTAATCGCCTTTTTCTCCTCTGTTGCTTTCTAACTGGCCGTTTCATCGGATGCGTCCAGATGCATCCGATGAAAATCAGTGCAGTTAGAAAAGGGTATCAGAAAGCAATAAATGCTTGTTAATAAACAACCAGAAGACCGACGGCTTTAGGTCATCTCCGAGGGACCTGGTAATGAGGATTAATGCCTTACCAAAGGGCACTAGCGCATCAACTTGGTTCGAACCCGGACCACCGGATTACGAGACCACTGATCTACTGACTGAGCTATCACGCCTCCTCATGGATATATGTACAGTGTATGTCTGTCAGAGACACATCCTTTGAAGTGTTTAGATAACTGCACTATACCGTCCCTTTTCTAGATGAAACATCCGAGCCTCCGTTGTGACATATATCTGTTTATTTTTAATCAGTGATTTGATTGATGAGCAGGCTCAGTCCTGTAAGAATAGCTTGGATGAAAAATGTTCTCATCAAGATAGGTTCTTTGGTTCCAACTCATTCGAGGGTAGATACCGGTAATTGTTTATATATATGCAATATTTATCTGTTTGAATAGCATATATACATGTATGTATTATCTAGCAATACTGTTACTATTATTGTTTCATTTTTGAAAATCCTGCATATTGTCAAATTGCATTGGGATATGATTGTCAGCATGGAGAATAATAAGAAGAAGGAGAAGGAGAAGGAACAAGGGGGAAGGACAAGAAGTGAAAGAATAAGATGAAAAGATAAAGAGGTCAAGAGGAGGAGGGAGGATAAGCAAAAGGAGAAAGAGAGTTGAATGAGGAGAGAAGGACCAGAAGAACAATGATTAGGAGAAGGATGATGAGAGAAAGGGGAGAGGAAAAGAGGATAGGGAGATTGAAGAGGCAGAAAGTTGGGAGGGGAGTAAAATAAGAAGGATGCTGATGATGATGATTGGAGGGGGAGAAGGAATGAGGAAAAGGTGGAAAGGAATAAAAGGATGAAAAAGAGGAGGAGGGATTGGAATGAGAAGGAAGAAGAAAAGTGGGAGGAAAAGAAGGATGCAAGAAGGGAGGAAGGAGAGGAAAAGGAAGAGAAGGAGAAAGAGGAGGAAGAAGAGGAGCCAAAAATGAAAGCATGACAGTTACAAGAAGGAATAAGAGGGATCCAGAAGAGTGCTGAAGGAGAGAGGAGAAAGAAGGAGCAGAATGGGGAGGAGGAGGAGGAGGAGGAAGAGAAGGAGAAAGTAGGCAAGGTGGAGGAGGAGGAGGAGGGATACTAAGACCAGAAGGATGCTGATGAGAGTGATGAGTGATAATCATCATCTGATCATCCTCTGATCTTGGGCTCAAGACAGGATGCCATCCTCACTATCATCTGAGGGCAGACAGGGAGCAGATGAAAGGTCAACAAACTTTGCCATTCCTCACCCAGCTTGAATGTATCGGCCTATTATTATATGGGCCTCTGCCTCATATACATAAGAGATGTTAAAGTGTATGTACTTTTTACGACACCCTCCTATTAATAATAATCCTCAAAATAATTTATGAAGCAAAATAGTGGGCTGTATTTTGGCAGTTACAACCTTAATTGACAAATGTGAGGTAATGGTAGTTTGACGACCTGTAGCTGCTCGAATAATAGGGCATTTTTGCCATGCCTATAGAAAGGTGTTAGTTAATGTCTGTCTACTGCATGAGACTGACATCATTCTCCTCCATTTACTTGTCAGTTTGTCTGTCGGTCGTCGAGAGAGAGAGAGAGAGAGAGAGAGAGAGAGAGAGAGAGAGAGGGAGAAAGAGAGGGGAGAGAGAGAGAACGGGAGAAAGAGAAAGGGACATCCATAGGATTTTCACTATAACTGCATCTAAATATTGGAATAGGCTACCTTTAATACTCAGGCAATCACCATCTGTCTCTTCATTAAAAAAGGGACTTGAAACATTTCTTTTTTGTAATCCAGATTTTTAGGATTCTGTAAGTTTTCATTTTCATTTTTTGTAGGATTCTTCTTGTTGTAAGCGCTTTGGGCGCTCTAGGAAAAGCGCAGTATATAAATAATAACAATAATAATAATAATAATATTAGACACCACCTTATTGTATTGAACCAGGATCTGCTAGTTTGTGACACAGACCCCTTTCTCTTCTTCCTCAATTATCTACCTGATATTTTCCATGTCTTCATACATGTAGGTGTAGGACAGGGTGTTTTTTTCTTCTCAAAATGATGTGAGCCCAAACCTGTTGTTCTAATCTTTGAATTAACTTAAAGGGAAATCCAACCTTGATAGCAAACTTCTCTAGAGGATAGCAGAAACATCAGAAAATGTGACTGGTGAAAGTTTTGTTGAAATCAGACAAAATATAGAAAGTTGTGAATTTTTTTAAATTGGCGGACGACTTTGCCATTTGTGCCATAACGAAAAAAATACTAAAATGTCAATTTAACAAACAAAATGTATGACTCAGGAGAGACTTTTCTCTTTAGAGGTAATAACGTGCTATCCATAATATATTTTGAGTAATGCCCTTTAAAGGGAAAAGGCATTTTATAGGAATCAAAGATGAATTCAATAGTTTTGTATGTGACAAATGGTAGAGTTATCCATGCATATGAGAATTAAGAAGATGTTAATTGGTGACAATTTGATGAAATCATTTAATTTTCCTCTAGTTGTGTTGTTCATTAATTTAAAAAAATTATACTTATGAAGGTAGAATTCTTATTGAAGAGAATCAACATAATTTTTTCTCACTTTATTTACTCAAATTTGATAATTTGTCTTTTTAAGAAATGCAGTCATGTCGTCTAATTTTTTTACATTCTGGGTGAAATTGATTCACAATTCAGCTACACCGTATTTCCATGACTATGTTAAAATGTTAAACAGTGTTAACTAGTAAATCAAAAGTTATGTCCAACTTGAGAAATAGCGTAGGCGTATGGTTTAACGAGTCTGAAAGAGAAGACTAGAAATATTAGCAGTATGTCTTCTCCCACCATTTAGTTTATGACAACTCATCAATTATCTGTCTTTGTGAGGGCATCCCCCAGCTACAACTTCAAGTTCATCATAACTAGATATTCACACTTTCTTTTTTTATTAGTCTTAGGGTAGCAGACCCGCATGTATCCAGTACATTGTGGTTTATTCTGTTGTGCTTTTATCATGCTTGGAAATGCTTGTACATTGTATTTGATGATAATAATAATAATAGTCTGGATTTATATAGTGCTTAATACGGATTCCTGAGTACCGTCTCTAAGCGCTTTACAGGTATCATAAAAAGCGCTTTACAGATACCATAAACTCCAGTCATCGGATTCATTCACGCACAATGTGCACGATTTCCACACCGTGGGGAGTATTTCTATCTTATGGAAACCGTGAGGGCATATGGCATTTACATGTACTAACAGAAATGACACTATTTATTAATATTTCAATATTTGTTTAGTTTGGCTCTGATATGTTTCAAAGAGTAAGATGAGAAAGAAATAGAAATAGCGAGTCAACAAGTGAGTTGATTATCTCTCAGATTTTCTTCTGAGGGAGGTACATGTAGATAGCATGATTTGCTAATTCGTTCTGGTATACAAAGTTTACAAATATTAAAAGCAAGTACAACAAGTTTGATTTCTATGTTTACAAAATAAAGATAATGTTAATTGTTTTCCTTGAGACTGTCCAATATATGTTGCAGATATACATTTTAAATTTGAATATATTACAAAAATGACCTATTGTCCTATATACACTGTACTTAATTAAATAATTTTCAGACACCAGAATGATAAATTGTACCTTTAATAGTGGCCAGAGAAGTGGTTAATTGTTTCTTATGCCTTGTTTGTATTGCTGGGAAAGCAACAGCTGGCAATCTTTGCTTGAAAATCAAACGGGCTTGCTTTTTCATCAGCTCTGTGGTCAGATCAATAATTCATTTCAGATCAATTTCATTTTTCGTGGTGGAATCTATTATTTTAGATAAAGAGAAAGGAGAACTAGCCTGTTGTGAAAAATATTTGTCAATGATCAATCTGTACTGAAATCACCAGTTGCACAAATATCATGCCTGTGTTCCATCACGTAGACACATGTACTGTATACACGTCAGGGAATTGTAACTCTATTCTGCTATCATGTTCTGGGAGTTATTATTTGCTGTCCCTTAGGTCTAATGAAAGCTTTTCATGAAAAGTACACCCTACATCCTCTTGTCATGGCTTTTCTAAAAGGCCTGTTTTCATTATCCCTATTTTTCAAATACAGTATACCGGTAATTAAGTTAATAATTCAGAAGGAGTTTGAGATCTGCACCACTGCTCAAAACCAATGTAGTCTTAGGACATCTAGCAGTAATCTGTTACTCTTGGGATTGTAGCTAGAGATATTATGCCACCAATCTCTAGCTTGTTCTTAAAATAATAATATTACATGTATATAATATGCCATTCACGTATAGAGCATATCACATTATGATATACATGTAACGTCTCTATGCACTGCCAATGGACTTTTGGATATTACCCCAACTTTAGCTCCGGCAACTGTAGCGCTCAGTGCATTCAAGGAATGAATCTTACCAGGGGGGTGTTTCACAAAGATCCTAAGTTGAACTTATCTCTAAGTTGGACTTAAAATTCATGGGAAGCCATTAGCATCCTTGAAAATATTTTGTAATTTTTTTTCAGAAGGCATAAAATGTTGATTCAAATCATTCATATTTTCTATTATCATGGGAGATTTCATGTTCTTGATGAGGAATTGATGAAAAGTCTAAAATATTCCAATTTTTGCTTTTGAATACATTTCAATTTAAGGCTTCAATGGCTGTCCATACTTTTTAAGTCCAACTTAGTGTTAAGTTCTACTTAGGATCTTTGTGAAACACCCCCCTGGTGCCCACTTACTACACCTGGGTCGAGGATGGCAAATGTAGATTAATGTCTTGCCAAAGGGCAACAGAAACATTCAAATCACAACTGAAAATTTATTTGTTTTTTTCGTTGTAAATATTGCAATACTCTAATTTACTATGTCTAGGAGAATATCGTTTTTAGTTTTTTCTTTATTATGTTTGTTGTATGTATTTTTCTCTAAGCGCCATGAGCACCTAAAGGTGGACCTGTGCGCTATACAAGTAGCCACTATTATTATTATTATTAGTGCTGCCGCGGGATTCAAACCCTGTACCTCTTGCAGTCCGGAGAATTACCCTCTAAACCACGCCAACGCCTCTACATAATATGCCAGTTGGCCAATTAGCAAGCTATAACATACATGTATAAGTGAAGACGCACCTGGAGTACAATAAATTCTTAAGCTTGATTAAAGCTCCTTCATGACTTTGTCCGGCCACCGCACGATCGATCGTCGTCTTTTCAGGCTAATGGTGAAGCACTCGTTGTCTGAGCTTCTCCATGGATATGCATGGGGATGATCATGCTAGCCATGCCCTGGGGCAGCAGCTGCAGAGACACGCCTTATCATCAGAGACATGGGCCTTTAAGAGCATGTTCAGACTGCAGAAAGCTAAATGCAAAACTTCTATAAAGAAAGGTGTAAAGAATCGTCATACAGCGAAAGGGACGTCCCGACTAGTTGCCTGTGCAGAATAGAGGATATTTATATAATGATAATAATATTTGATATTTATGTAGTGCACATATCCACCATACAAGGTGCTCAAGGCGCTCTTAATTATACTACCCCGGCTCTGCTAGCTAGGCTACCGTTTTTGGTGCTCAGAGCATTCAAGGGATTCCTTCCTACTGGTACCCATTAAACACCTGGGTGGAGAGTGGCAAATGTAGATTAAGGACATAAGTGCCGCGGCGGGAGTCGAACCGCGAACCATGAGATCCAAAGTCCAAAGACGTATTCACTAGACCATGACACCTCTATGAAACTTGTTTAAAAAATGTTGTTTTAAAAGAATCATCATACAGAGAAAGGGGTCTTTATAGACAGGTTTCACTGTACAATGAAGTAAGGTAGTCTGAACGCGGAGATAGGCCTCTCTCTAGATCAATTTCACACCTCAATACAAGCCGCTACCATCAATATGCACTGTCAGGTTTTATTGGCCGTTCTCCTCTGAAGTGTGTAAACTGGCGTCATGTCTATACGGGGCAGTTTTCACGCGTGCAGCGGTCGTGCTCTGGTGACAATTGCTGAGTCATAGATTTCCTATAGTATATAATAGAAGTAACTACAACCCTTCACAAGACTCTAACTCTAACCCTATATATCTCATCTGATTCCTAATTTCAACCCTAACCCTGACACTATTTAAGGGCTCCACACTAACTTTCTTGGAAGGGGTGCAGATTGAACAGTTCTCGGTCTGTTGTACACATACATGTATGTGAAAATTTCAAAATTTGGGGGATTCAGGCTTGGATTTTTGGTGCCCATACATGTATGTCCCAGGCACCTGTTACGTTAGTGTAGGTTTTATATTATTCTTTTCTAAATCTTCATACTCTGCATCTGTCGGGCCATAGAATTGCAGATGAAGTTTTGTGAAGTTGAGTTTATACTCTCCAGTTTCCTGTCTTACAAAGAGTTGATATTTATCGCAAATTATTTGCGATTGATATCAATCTCAACTATGTACTGTACATAAGAGATGGGAGAGTGAAAACTTGCAATTGATAAGAATCTATCGCAACTCTTTGTAAGACAGGGCCTAGCTGTAGACAAATTGTTCTGGGGAGTGATTGTTTCCCTATAAATACTATCACAGTGGAGGAGAGAATGCAAAATATTCAATTCTTAAATGAATAACACTGAGACTAATTATTAATTACTGCCAGATGATATACAAATCTCTAGTTTAAGTAAAACATATTATTTAGTTTAGAATTACTTATAATCAGACAGTAGATAATAGGCATTAAATTAGAGAGAGGATTCACGCATGGCTGCCAAATCAATTTTGGATACATGTGCTAAAAAAAAAGAAATTGATACGCTATGTAGACTGTATCATAGATCAATGATCTTACACCCACACTAGAATATGGTCTCAAAGAATAGAAATCATTTTACAATCAAACATACTGAGAGTTGGATTCACAATTAACATTGAAACATGTGGTTTACCACGACTCATTAAAAAGAAAGAGGCATTCAAGGTTGCCATAGTGATTTACCAAAACAAAAAGAGAAATTACTATACGTAGACAAAATTAAGAGTCAATAGTCCTCCACCTACACTTTATATACTATCAGATAATGAAAAACATTTTATGGTTACACATGTTTTAACAAATGCCTTCACCATAGACAATGACGATCGTGATCTAACACGACTTGTTGAAAGAGAAAAGAAATTCAAGGCTGCTGATTCATTTTTTGTACACCTAAGCAAAGAGAAAATACCATATGCTATATATGGACATATGTGTAGATGGATATTTACATACACAATGAAAACTATTTTATATCCAAACATACATTTTATAACATGTGTTGTGATAGACAGTAAACAATGGAAAACATGGTTTTACATGACTCATTTTTTAATGAAAACTTTATGGAATACACAGCTGCAGAATCGGGAAGGAACTCCTAAACATGCATGTTACAAGGAATAGTATCGATTGAATGATATGATTATATTGTAGACAAAGCAAACTGCTGGAAAACCAGAAACTAAATTTGCATGCAAAAGAATTTAAAGAGAAGGTTGAGTTCTTGGAAGAGGTGAAAAATAATTTGTGAGCGTTATCATTGTATTTTATGCAAGTGTGGAAAAACATCAGATAAAAAATGTTCCCTGAAAAGCATGGCTCTTCAAATACCTTAACATTCTAAATATGGCATGTAACATCAACAAATTCAGGACATATTTTTACGCCACGTGTTTGTGAAGTCCCATATACATATTTCTGTGTACAGTGCTTGTAACTTTACCAAGACTGGGGCAAATTTCTTTTCATTTCGATCATTCGAGAACCTTGCAGCACACACCAATACTTATATGCTAGATGATCAACCTTTTCTGATCGATTCCACAACGTTTTTTTCACAATGCAATCGCATGACCAGAACTGAACTTCATCTTTAAGGGGAAGTCCACCCTAGTTTGTTTTAATTATAACAGAAAAATGAGAGAAAAAAATTAGTGAAGTTTGAGCAATGTGTTATTAAAATAGGGAAGCTTTAATTTTTAAAGTTGCAATCTATCAAACACAAACTGGCAACTTTGTGATGTATCTTGCGAGGTCCCCTCCCATTCGCTTTGTACTAAAAAATCATTTTGATTTTGTTTTTTGATTTTATTTCTGCATTTTTCCAAATTCTAAAAAATTATTGAATCACAACTGAAGCAACACTTGATCAAGACAATGCAAAAGGCGGTAAAAGCATTGCGTATGAAATGAGATTTTAATGGCGAGCACCTAAACGTTAAGAAGTCCATTCCAGACAGCAGGATCGATCAATATTTATGCGCCCACACTTCACATGCGTTTCAAGAACGAAGATGTCTTGATCAAACCGCCGCCTGTTTTGATCGACTGAGGTAATGTTTGAAAGCAATAAGTGCTGCTTTTGCTCTTGTGATGGAGATGTACGTGTCTGTTTATTTAATTAAAGTCACATTTTTTTGTCTTCCACGCACTCTGTTCCTCTAGCGCCCCCCCCCATCTCTCTCTCTCTCTCTTTCTCTCTCCAACTTTCTCTCTCTCTCCCTTTCTCTTTCTCTCTCTCTGTTTACCCTTTTCTTAAGTTCTTTATTTCTTTCTGTCTCTGCCTGTTGCATGTTTTCTTGAGCCTTCAAAGGGATGACTCACAACAAATTCCATTAATTTAAAAGCTTAACCACTTTTGGTAAATATTATTTTATAGAAATACCTTTCTCTTGTTCTATCTGAAATTGCTTTGTATACCTGTATTTCCATTCATAGTACATGTATACCTTGTACAATCAATTCTGAGCTCATTCTTTACCAAAAACAAGCATCATTCATCAAACAGTGGCGCCACTTGTACAACCACATCAAAAGGCAATTACCCAATATCATGAGGCAAAATTTGATTACCTCTCACTAGTGCCAATTTAAAGATGAAGTCCACCCTGATACTAATTTGGATTTGATAAAAGCGGAAAATGAAAGGAACAGGTCAGTGACAGTTTGAGCAAATTCAGATTAAAATTGAGAAGTTATGAACTTTTGAAGTAGCGATCAATCAAATACGAATTTGCAGCTTTTTGACGCATCTTGCGAGCCCCCTTCCCATTTCCCCTGTACTAATTTTTTTAAATAATATCCCTAAACAAAACATTCAACCATAAATTACCCTAAATATAATTGTTGCAAATATGTTTTGAGACAACCCCTGTATGAATTTTATCTATTCCATCATCAATAACTAAGAAAATTCAGTTTTATTAAAAAAAAATTCAGTTCTGAGAGGAGCTTGCAAGAAACATCACAGTGTTGCCAATTTGTGTTTCCCTGATGAATACTTTAAAAATTCATAACTTTCCTATTTTTAATCCGATATTGCTCAAACTGTCACTAATTTGTTTTGTCTCATTTTTCTGCTTTTATTAAAACCAAGTTAATATCACATGGACTTCCCCTTTTAACAACCCCACTCTACGAACTTGCCATATGCCTGTATCACCCGAACATGCATGTATGGATGAAATTGTATTTTGTTTGAACTTGCCAATAGTGCAAGCGGGAATATATCAAGTGTACATAACCATATACTTTCCAAGGATTGAACCCATTATACATGGACATATGGTTCGTAAAATTCTGTTCAGCAAACCGACAAAATCATTAGAGTATATACGTTGCTATGGATCGTATCTAAATTGGTGCTTTCGCTCTTTGTGCCATCTGCCTATAGATAAGGACGTAACTGACATTTTAGTTATAATGATAATAATAATAATGTATGAAACAAATAATATAATAAGCATTTTAAGATCCTATTTTCTGTGTAACATGAACAAGCCTATTATAATCATAATTCCCATTCTACATTTATTTTACAGTTATTGTTCTACATATCTAACATAAATTTTACAATTCTTCATTTTATTGTCACCATATATGCTAATAATGCTATAATTATATATCATAAGTAAGTGATGTAATACATGTGTCTATACACTTTGCTGTCATATACATTGTGTAGGTACCTGTTTATATAACATTTAATACATATTTTACACTCATTTCAATCAAGTAAACATTTCACATTGAGGAATTTACATTTAGGAAAGGGAGGCTCTTCTTTTGGTTGTATGACACTTGCTCCATGATAATTTCCTACACTGACTGAATTCCTAACTTCATTGCTGGACACCAAACTATATACCTAACCCTATAACCTTTACTCTAAATCTATACTTTTGACCAATAAAAATAAAGCCTAGAGCAATTTTCGCTCGTGGAAAATATTGGAGCTCTGTTCCTGTTCCTAAACAACCTGCAATAGATGCAATAAATATACAGCAGTTAAGATGTAAGCGCTTCCCAATGCAAGAACATGGTATGGTAGGCCATTTTACGTATGACTGATGACTTGTGAAGTGGCAAGGGGCAGTTGTGTGCAATGTGGCATTCCAGATATGTGTCGGACACTCTGCCATATGTTTTTGTGTTCATTGCATTCATTTCTTTCATGTTTTGATTTTAACATTACAATGAAAGATAGATGGAGAGCAAGAGAGAGAAAGGGGGAGGGAGAGAGAGAGAGAGAGAGAGAGAGAGAGAGAGAGAGAGAGAAGAGAGAAGAGAGAATGAGAAAGAGAGAAAGAGAGAGCTCTTCGACATTATTACTTGAAGTAGCAAGAACTCAAGCATATGAAGTCTCCATTTGCACCTGGGTGGAGAGTGACAAATGCAAGTTAATGCCTTGCCAAAAGACGTTAGTGCTGGACTGGGAGTGTGGGTGTGTGTATTAGGTTTCTACAGACGTGTATCAATCAGATATGATTATTTACGTCTGGGGACCGACCTTTAAACGCCACCATCCGAAAGACGTGACTCAGTTTCGAACCTGCGTCCTCGGCTGAATCAGTTTGTAACTTCCGTTGTTAGCTGGATTACAGGCGCACGCCACAACGCCTAGTTTGACCCCCTCAACCTTATGAATGAAGGTCAGTGAATGAACCACTACACAATGACACCTCAACAAACGTGCCTTCCTCATCCTCATCTTCCTCATCTGAATAGGGTATAATTTGATGAAATCATTACTGTTTACACAGGCTGTTGTTCTTGCACCCCTTCTAACGCCTCCCGCGGTTGTTATTCCTGTCAGTCGTTGACTTTTTATTCGTGAGCCAGGTTCACATGACAATCTGTAAACTTAAATTTCAGCTCATGGTTTGAAACCTCAAGGTTATCTTGAAGTTCAGGACCAGGGCAGACAGTCTGGTTTTGGAAATTTAAACTTTACTCTAATTTTGAAATCGTTTCGAGCAACCTTATGGTTAACATGAAAAACTATGAGCAGTAGGAGATCTTCACTCAAAGCTTTGTACCATGTGGATCGATGCCAACAACTTGTAGGGTTTTGCCATTCTGGTGTAACAGCCACTGTCTACCTGGCTAGTAGTTTAAAGCCCATCAGTACTAGTGTAAAAGAGGGATTAGACCACCCTGCCAGGTCACTGGACAGGTGGTTATCTCATCAACTCAGCTCTCAAAAAACTTATTAGAAAAAGAGGATCATGGGGGACCAATGATCACCTATTAGGCATTGTTTGTTATAAAGAGGGCGCAAGCAGCTACAAGTAGTGCAGTGGGCCTTTAAAACTTCAAGCAGTCAATGGTAAAAAAATGCCTCGTGAACCCATGTGCTTGTCATTGCCATAGGTAATTGGTTCAAACTTTGAGGTTTTGCTAACTGGATATTTAAAACTTTGACGATTCCATGCAAACATGCCTTTTTGTTTTCATTGCTTTGTGGTTTGTTTTCTTACGACTGTGGCATGTTTGCCTGAATGTTTTAAACTTTGACAATACCATGCAAACATGCCTTTTTGTTTTCATTGCTTTGTGGTTTGTTTTCTTATGACTGTGGCATCTTTACCTGAATGTCAATGCCAACTGAAGCAGGCTCTAGATGTGCTGATTGGAAAATTGTTTCCATTTAGAGCCTGCATGAATACACCTAACGTAATTAGGATTGAATTTTAATGAAAGCCAGTCAGTTTCCACCTTGAGAAAGCCTGTAGCGTGTTCTGTTTGTTTGTGTGACATGTGTGTGGGTGTCTCTCTTTCCTTCTGCTCTCCTCTCTCTTTCTTCCTCTCTTTTTTGCTCTCTCTCGTTATCTCTTGCTGTTCCCATTAATATTTTGTTTCCTTGTGTTTAACAACTTCTTTCTCATTATCCATGCTTGCTCTAAAGGCGGAACATTATGCGAGTCGATTCATTAATGCAGCTTGGACATTTAGAGTTGCATTAAATGAATTACAATTTTGCGCAAACTTACTTTTAAAAGGCGACAACTTCCTTTATTTTCACCCTTCCCATAAATTTTGGAGTGTTCAAGATGGAGACAAAATGAGAGAAGGTTGAAGAGGAAGAGAGGGAGAGAGAGAGGGGAAGGGGTAGAGATAAGGATAAAGAGGATGGAAAGAGCAGGGAAAGAGAGAGAGAGAGAGAGAGAGAGAGTGTGAGAGAAAGTGTGTGTCCGGTAGATAGTGAATACAACTACAGGCTTTATATGCAAAGCTCCCAAATCTAAGTCAGATATGAACACATTAATCCTGCCTCTACTTCCATACAACTAATGTTGTGGCATGAGCTTCATATTCTACTAAATTATCAACTAGACCACAGCACCTCTCTACAGAGATCCAGAAGGCATTAACTCCTTGTCTGTCTGCAAAAAGGCAGTATAACAGCGTTTTGCGGGCAGTTGACGAACTTTGAACCTTGAAGTTTAGTAATGATAGAATATAAAATCTCACAGAAACCAACAAAACTGACACTGAATGTTTAAGATTACAAATAAATGATATGGGCCAAACGATTTTGGTAAAAAATGTATAGGGGCTGAGTAATGAGCATAGAAATATAACGAAATCATGGTAATAATAATAACAATAATAAAAACGGTGCTTATAAAGCGCTTACCACCAAGTAGGCCCGACACCATGTGCTTAACACAGGTCCCTATGTGCAAATGAGAGTTGTGGTTTTTATTGAAGATGATTCCCAGCAAGTTTTTGCGAGGTTGTTTTTATTTTACTGGTTCAAACAATCGATCTACTGCAGGATAATAATCCAGAATGAATTATAGCCATGTTCTCTCGACAAACGATTCTCATACCAGAGCTCAATATTAGCTTAAACTGGGATGGGATGTGTTGTGACAGCAGGTGATGGTGCAGACGACTGTATGTAAACATGAAGTAAATGAGCTAATGCCGTTCTCGCCTTTAGCAGACACTATATTAACTATGAGGCTGTGTTACGTAGCTGATTTTAAGGCTCATCCTATATGTGCTCCTGCGACAATTGCTCCCTGAGGTTTTATTTCATCGAAAGTGCAGAATTGGGGTTATGGTTGCAATGAATAATTATGATAATGATAGTAATATTTCTTGATTACCCAGGGTAGCCTCATCAGTATTAATACTGTTCTCCCTGAGGGCCCTGCAATCATGTTATTACCCCGACTTTAGCTGAGCTACCATGATGAGGCGCTGAAACATTCATGGAATTGCTTCCTACTGGGTACCCATTTAATACACCTTGGTGGAGAGTGGCAAATGTAGATTAATGTCTTGCCAAAGGACATTAGTACCGCAGCAGGACTCAAACCGCGAACAATGCGATTCATAATCCACTTGACCACAACACTTCTATTCAATAGGGTCTGTGGTTAGGTTTAGAGTTAGTGTTATGGTTGCATTTAGGCTTGAGGTTAGGTTTAGAGTTAGGGATATAGTTTGTCATGCATAGGCCTGGGTCCATGGATGAAGTAAGGAGTTCAGGTAGTGTGGGAAATTGACGGCGTAGCAATTGTCAAAGAAGCAAGTGTCACACAACCAATTTCAAATCAACAAAATTCTAACCTAAATGTGAGAGCATTGATGTTTGTATGCGTTTGTAATTGGGTGTTTCCAGACAATCAGATATGATTATTTACGTCTGGGGACCAACCTTTTAATGTCACCATCCGTAAGACGTGACTCAGTTAAAGCCCCTCTGCACTAGTTTTGCATGGAGGGATTAGACCTCCCTGCAAGGTCACTGACAGGTGGTTATCTCATCAAATCAGCACTCAATTAACATAAAAAAAAGGGGATCCTGGGGGATCACTGGTCACCGCTTCGGCATTGTTTGCTATATAGAGGGCGCAAGTAGCTATAAGTAGTGCAGTGGGGCTTTAAAGTTGCATGCCCTGTTAATTCAATACGAGATCATGACAGGTGCATGAAGACACTACATCTTCTCCCTGAACGCCAGCGAAGGAAATCTTATTGTTCAGGTTTCGCCTGACACATACACCTAAGAGTCAAAGGGGCGTCACCTTGAAGAACAATATGAGTAACTAATGCCTGTCTGACTACCAGACAATGATGCAATATATTATAAAGTCATTATAGTTAATTACACAGTTAGGAAAATTACAGAACACATTGAAATTCAGATTAAAGCAACCACATACAATGTAAACGAACTAAAATTCTTCTATACTTCTTTGGTAGAAAATAATAATAACGATAAAGGGTTGGCCTCTTACAAGGTTTGTTTCATTTTTGGCTACTGCCTTCCTCTCTTTTTATAATTCATCTCATGTATTGTCATACATTTGTCTGTTTATATACATGTATGTTTTTTTTATCTGTTAATCTCTTTAGGAGAAATAGATGAAACTGAAATAACAAATGCTTAGTTTCCATGATTTTTTTTCTCTCAGCCAATCAAATGCATCAATTACTGTAGCTTATAGTAGTTTTTGTAGCTTGATGTCAATAACAAGTTTTATGAAAGAGAGCCCTGATATTGCCTATGAGGCTGGTTTATGTAGCTAATGTTTAAGCCACTATATCTAACCTAGATATGAAAACATTGATGTGTTGCCTTCTTATTCAATAACACATAATGACAGATCTTTCAGGCATGGCTGAGAAGTGGATGATTCATTGCAAGGCAAATCCTGTCACAATGGTCAGACATACAACTTGATAAACACCCCATTATTTATCTTTCACCTCTCTCTGTCTCTCTCTCTCTAACTCACTCTCTCTCCTCTTTTTTGATATCTCTTAGTGTTTCTCTCTCTCTCTCTCTCTCTCTTTCTCTCTCTGTTATATGAGGGTCTTCCAATCATGGCTGAGCACTGGATGATTCATTGCATAGCAAACCCTGTCGCAATAGTCAGACATACGACCTGATAAACACCCCAACATTTATCTTTCATCTCTTTCTCTCTCTCTCTCTCTCTCTCTCTTTCTCTCTCTCTTTCTCTCTCTCTTTCTCTCTCTCTCTCTCTACAGGGCCGTCATCCTGATATGTATTGTCCACGGCTGAGTACTGGATGATTCATTGCAACACAAACCATGTCACAATGGTCAGACATAGGACTTGATAAACACCCCCATTATTTCTCTTTCACCTCTCCCTCTCTCTCTCTCTCCTTCTCTCTCTCTCTCTCCTTCTTTCTCTCTCTCTCTCCTTCTCTCTCTAACTTTCTCTCTCTCGCTATCTCTCTCTCGCTATCTCTCTCTATCTCTCTCTGTCTCTCTCTGTTTCTCTCTGTCTCTCTCTTTCTCGCTATCTCTCTCTCTTCTCTCTCTCTCTCTCTCTTCTCTCTCTCTCTCTCTTTCTCTCTCTCTCTCTCTCTTTCTCTCTCTCTCTCCCTCTCTCTCCCTCTCTCTCCAGGGCCATCATCCTGGTATGTATCATCTCACAGCCGTACTCCTCCCAAGCCTGTGCCCAGCATCTCCTCATCAGTATTCTGGGCTATTCAAACCCTGTCACAATGGTCAGACATACGACTTGATAAACACCCCCATTATTTATCTTTCGTCTCTCTCTCTCTCTCTCTCTCTCTCTCTCTACAGGGCCATCATCCTGATATGTATCATCTCGCAGCAGTACACATCCCAAGACTGTCCCAAGCATCTCTTCATCAGTATCCTGGGCTACCTGGTCCTACTGGGTCTCTCCATTATCACCGAAGGGGTGATCGTTTTCCTCAGCCTCCGAGGGACCATTCTCTATGTCAGACCAAGACATCATATCAAAACAGTACTCTATATCAAAGGAAGTAAGTAAGGGCATTAATTTGTATCAGTTTATACTAATCGATTTGAATATAAGGAAGTTGGAAGTTTTTGAATTTGCTACCACAAATTGCCAACTCTGTTACTTACCTTACAAGTTCCCCCCCCCCTCCAATCTTCTCTACATAAAAAAAAACATTTCAATTTTTTGTTATACTCTGCACCCAAGATATAGGCCATTATCATTGCAAAATGTTCTTATACGCTTTCAATAATTTTTAAATTCTTGATTGGATCAGAATTTGCTTGAACCTTCAATAATCTGTTTCTCTTAGCGTTCTGCTCCTATGAAAATCTACTAAATACTGTGAAACCTGTCTATAAAGACCACCCTAGGGAGATATGTAAAGTGGTCTTTATAGGCAGGTGGTCTTTATGGATGATTTCCTTTAGTATATGTTTCAATGAGAAACCATTTTCAAGGGAAACAAAAAATGCGGTCTTTCTATACAGGTGGTCACTAAAGCCGGTTTGAATGCATCGGGATAGAATTTGCCTTAAATTCTGAGTTTCTCTATGCTTAGTCTTCAACTTGTCAACTTTCTCAGAACTAGTTTTTGAGAACAGAGAGTAACTACTTAAAAACGTCCGGCTGGCGGATGATGATGCGTGAGCCTCTTTGGAGAAAAACAAACTTGTAATCGATCGTGATTTCCTGCGATCACTCCCAAATCTTGTATCGACCAATCAGAAACTAGGACTTGGAGTACATGTGCTCTAATTTCCATCTCCCGTTGGCAGCTGAAATGGATGTTTGCCTCTGGCGTTTCAAGGGTTAATAAAGATAAAATTGAGTAGGGCCCCTACTTTTCATGCAATTTACTTAGTAAAAGAAACTGTCAAGAGATATTTGGTAAAGTTTAGTTATCTAGTATATTGTACATGTACTATGTTTTAAACTACCATGGTATTTACTTTATACTTTTGATTTGATTATGTCAGTTTAACTGTAATTTTGAAGTATTTATCTGTTACGATATTCCATCTTTTATCTTTGTATATTGTGATGATGATGGAAATAAATGTACCCAAGAATTGATGTATGAAGTTTGGAATTATAAAAATGAAAAAGAAATTGAACCAATCTGGCTGAAGATCACATGCACTGGACACAGAAGTGGGTGAATCGTCTTTTGAAAGCCTGAAGGGCATTAACTCTGTGCTACGATACAGTTAACAACTAAATATGTTGTATCCCTTCAAATTTTATGTTTTTTGTGTTTCTTGTAACTCAAGGATGAATGGTTGAATTAGGGCCTTTGTTGAATACTTTTACATGTAGGCTTCTAATATATCACATCCTCAAGAAACATAAATCAGGCAAATCAATTTTTCACATACTTAAAATTACAAAACTTGGTAAATTTAAGGTATTAATAATTCAGTTGTTAACTGTATATGACTAAACGCCCTTCTGATGACATGGGACTACACATAATTCTTTGGTCCAAACTTTTCAGGCTTTTTTGTCATATCTGGAATAACAGGAAATTTCTTTTTAGATCAATCCGCTTTCAGGAGACATTTTTCTATGGTATTCTTCCAAACTGAAATGAAAAAGTGCTTACTTCGAGTCAGGGGTAATGTACTGGTCAAATGGTCTCGTCCAATTTTTCTGACACTTTGTAAAAACCCTATGACAAATCTACGAAAGGTCGCCTGATCTTCCACTTTCGTTTCATGAAAGGTCGTGTAACACAACCACTCGACCAAGCGTGAACACCCAATGATTTGAAATAAGTTTAAAAAAGAATTAGACAGCTCACAAATGATTTTATCTTTACCAAGGCCCCATTTCACAAAAATTGTCATCAGTGACAAGTGCTAGTTTTTGTTATAAGCTACTGAAATCGTGCTTCTGATTAGTTATCAGCAGATTTGTCACTGATTTTTGTCATTTGTCATTTTAAAAAAAGCTCTGTGAAACGGGTCTGTGAACCCAACCTTCTCTTTAATAGAAGGTCATGTGCTTCATACATGTACGTGCGACAGATCATGTAAACTAGAACATTATACACTGGGCTGACATGTTTGCTTGACATTATTAAAAAGTCATCTCATGACGCAAGGTATTTCAGAGCGCTAGGCAGCAGTTAGCCGTACACATTGATCCCCGCGCCCTCACCCCCTTTCCTCCTAGTCTCTCAGAGCCAAAAGGGCATTAACTTTGTGTTGCAGTTTATGAGTTAATGCCCTTCGTGCTGGCTATGAACAGACATTATGCTCTGTGGCAACAATTTGACTTTATTTCTTCAAGGATGTTAGGCTAGAGTTAGCAAGGGTTTCATTTTGGACTTTAGGTTATGTTAAGGGTAAGGGGTAGTGTGAGGGGTAGTGTTAGGGTTAGGTGCAGTGTATAACCAAGGTTTGAAGATTGGTTAGTGTGCGAAGTGGACTGCGGAGCAATTATTGCAGGAATACACTTTAAGAAGCAAATTATGCAAAATCTAGATAAAGGGTCATAATTACCTTCATTTATTTTGGACTATAAAAGGAAATGTTTTAAATTTGAATGGTGGTGGTTATTTTACCTGACTGCTAAGAAAGCATAAATGCTTGTAAAGTAAGCAACCAGACGGCCAACGGCTTTAGGTGCTCTCCGAGGGACGTGGTAATGAGGATTAATGTCTTACCAAAGGGCACTAGCGCAAATCGCCTTGGTTTCGAACCCGGGTCACCGGATTACGAGACCACTGCTCTACCGACTGAGCTATCGCATCTGTCAAGAGGAATGATCAAATTCATTTTCTCAAACTAATTCTTTCATTCAGATATGTCACAAAAAGCACTTTCATTTACAAATATCACTAATTCTTACACATTTTGTGTTCCGGATGCATATTTTCATGCCATTACATTTCACCAAGCTACCTTAGTTCATTTAAACTGCGAGCGACAAGGACTTTTGCCTGTAAGCTAGCTTTGCATTGTATCTATTTGGGTCAGGGTTTTCAAGAACAATTAGCATGGCCTAGCTAGCTTTCAACCCCAAAACAACATTTCCATAATTGCACCTGTCATTTAGCCGTTATTTGAATACGGTAGAGGGAGGATCGATGCGTACATCTCTGGATTTAGATTTAGGGGCTTGGCAAGATTGTATATTCTCATCTTTCTCTGCTTTTGTTTTCACCTGTTGATCAATACATGTCGGGGGCTCAAAAAAGACCCTGATGTTATCATTATTTGCATGTATTTCTACACATGTACTGGTGTATTATTATAGTTGCTAACATTTAGTTTGATTGCCAAGAATGATTTTGTTTTGCAGTGAGTTCAGGCTAAAGCTAGAATTCACATATGGGATTGATTTCAACTTTGGGTTTAAAATTCCATAGTCCCTTATTTAAGTCCATAGTGGAATTTCAAGTATGAGTTTACACCATGGTGGGAATAAAATCTTCACAATTTCAGACCAGAGAGTTCCTTTAAAGAGGCATAAGAGTGGGCTCTCATGGGGAATTTGACACTGTTCCTGGTCTTTCCACAATAACAGATGTTGTCAATCACCAGGATTAGCCTTCAATTCTATGACCAACAGGCCTTATGTAATGCTTTGCATTTCCCATCCATTTCCCCATATAGCAAAGTGGTTATCTCATTTTTCCTTCACCCAAAGACTCTAAGAGAGACTAGGGGGTATTTCTTGATAGGCCTATACAATGTTTGCTGTGTGCAAGACTTGGTATTTCCACCAAGTCTGGTGTCAGGGAAATATGGCTTGCTGCACATGGAAACTGATGACACACTCCCTTTAAGAGACCATAAAGTCTGGTAACCAGCCAGGTGTTAACTCATAATTCATCAAGTCGGTACCCTATTGTCACGTATCAGACAAATGCAGACAACATACCTGTAAGTGTCAAGGATAACATCAACAATAGGATTTCCTATGCAGTATAATACTGGCGTCCCAGAAAAAATGAAACCGAGAATTATTGATGTTTTATCATAACTTACCCACAATTATAATTAATAAATGACACATATTTGTAAAGCTTAGATCCTCCTCTTTCATTTGATGCATATTTGATGTATATTTCACGCATGAGTGATTAAAAACAATTTGAAGAGAGGAAACCAAAATGTCAATTGGCTGGCGGTATCTAAATTTCAACAAGAAAATTCATTTTTTGACCTTTCATATGACACCTCGATAAGAAAAATGAGCAAGGAATAACAAAGTTCTGTTTGTTTAAAGTAATGCTTGCATTTCCATAATTTGATTAAACAATTTTTTTTTCACTGGCTGTCTGCCGTAGCAACAAACAGAGTTTACAAAAGACTTGACTCCATTTTGTTGACGATCAGCCATGCATCAAGTCTTTTGTCTTCTTTGTACAACGGCATTTGAAGAGCAATCCTTTTCAGGGGATATTTCTACAAACATATTCTTCAGAACTGACATACAAAGAATGAGAAAGCTGACAACTAATTGTTCATCTTTCCCCGAACGTAAACTTCTCTTCAAACTCATATCGTTCATCGTAGACTTAAAGGGAGTGCAGCATGACGAGACTATATGTCTTTCCCCTGGCCTGACTCAGGTCCAATCGGGTATAATACGACTACGGACGACGCGACCACAGTGTTCACGTGCATGCAACATGTACGCAAATCCGAAGCATGAAGAGAACTTTGGTCTGTTTTGCGAATGCTAGCATGCGCTGACCGTTAATCAAGTCCATTTGTTTACACGCAGCTGTCCAAAAGAAATCATAGATAGTGTTGAGCAGTATTTGCCATCATGCTACACCTCCTTTAACACCTACCAGTATTTGTATTTTGTCAGATAATATAAAATGCAACTTTATATGATAGGATGACACATATATATATATACAATAAGATTTCTTTTACTGGCTTTGTAGCAGAAGATGTAGCGTCTTAATGCACCTGTCGGGTTTCTGTTATAGGATCAATACGTTCATATCTCAGCTAGATTTGATAGCTTAAAGTCAGCTATGTAATAAACCATTACAAAATACTGTCCCTAAGGGCAATAAGGGCGTTAGCTCATAAACTGTATGTTTACTTTAACAATAAGCTTTCCTTTACTGGCTTTGAAGCAGAAGATGTAGTGCCTTCATGCATCTGTCATGAACGTTATTGAATTCAAGGGCAGGATCAATGCTTTCATATCTGAGTTAGATTTAAAAGCTGTAAGTCAGCTACATAATACAGCCCCAAAACACACTGTCCATAAGGGCAATAAGGGCTTTGGCTCATATAATTCATGTTTACATTTACAATAAGATTTCCTTTGCTGGCTTTGAAGCAGAAGATGTAGTGTCTTTAATGCAGGGCAGGATCAATGTATTCATATCTGAGTTAGATTTGATGATGGTGTAAAATTTGTCGTAAAACACTTTCTCCTGACAAATGCTCCGAGTCAATTTCTGAAACTAACTGCTTCTTAACTTCAACACTGGGCCCAACCAAGGAATAAGTAATCCTTCTGGTTCTTTGTTGTAAGGTGTCATGGTCTAGTGGATTCTTGACTGGACCCATAAAGCTCTTAGTAAAGGGTTCAAATCCCCACCATATTGCTGATGGTATTGAATAAAAGGGCAATGTCAATATGTTCATATCCGAGTTGTTGTTGTTTATTTATTCAAATACGGTGATTAAAAAACATGCTTTCAGCTTAGCATAGCTGCTTTTCAGCATGTCCGTACATGGTACATCCAAATACATATGAATAAACAGATAAAATACAACATTAGACAATAACAGTACATAACATTATAAAATAAGTAAAGGTAAAGGAAAAAAACAAACATATCGATATGGTGGCTCGAAATCAACTCCTTTTAAAAATTCACACTTATAAACAACATGCTGTCTCCTCATAGCCAGAAGAGCATTATATCATTTACTTTACAAGGAGTTTTGATATGAATTTTCCATTTTAAAAGCAAGGACACATGAGCTGCGACTCGTAAGGATTTCTGTACAGCTCGGCCTAGTACTGCAGCTGTGTGCTATCCTCCTACATTAGCTACGCAACACACCACCCCTTAGGCAGTGTGGGGAGGATCTATATGCTAAATGTCGACTCTTCTTCATCTTTTCCGCTCCCTTTCTCTCAATTCCCCTTCCTCTGCAGTAGCTATCCAACATCCTCACTTCCAGGCAAGATATGCAGGGGCAGATCCAGGATTCCATGAGGGGGAGGGAGATGGGTTGCCCATTTCTGAAAAATATCTGATAAAAGAAATTAAAATATTTTAATGTATTTAAGGAGTGTGAGTTTGGATCTTAAGGAGGGGCAGTCTCCCAATTCTTTCCCCATCTTTTTATCCCTCTTGTAAGTCTCTTTTTTCTTTCTATTTTCTCACAACCTCATTTCTCTCTCCCTCTCCCACTCTCTCCTATCTCTCTTCCCCATCTCTTTCTTTTCACTTTGATGTCTTCCTTATCTTTTCTTCCCCATCTCAATATTCCTCCTCCTACATTTTATCTCTCTCTCTCTCTTCCTTTCTACCTCTTTTCTTCTAGGTGTCTCCCCTCCATGCTCTTCCCCATCTCTGTATCCCCATCTGTGCACCTCTCTCTCTCTCTCCCTTTCTCCCTCTCTCCCTTTCTCCCTTTCTCCCTCTCTCTCTCTCTCCCTTTCTTTCTCCCTCCCTCTCTCCCCTCTCTCTCCCCTCCCTCCATCTTACCAATTTCCCTTCTCCCTTCTTCCATCTATCTTCTCAAGGTGAGGACGGTCCCCTCTTTTCTCTTCCCCACATCTGTGCACCCCTCTCTTTTTCTCTTTTTCTCTCTCCCACCCTCCCTTTCTCTCTTCCTCCCTCCTTCCTCCTCCCTCCCATCTTCCATCTCCCTTCTCAATATTCCCTGCATCCTGGGAGATGAGATGAGATGAGGTGAGGAAGGTCAGGAGTGGAGGATAGCATCTTTACTTTGGAGGACTCCAGGGGATATCAGGTGTCTGCAAAACAACCGATTCTAGCGACTCCAACGTCACATTCGCATCTTTCTAGTAGACATGATAAACAATATTGCATGAAGCATTTTAAGGTTAATTCCTGTTCTGTAGGCTGTGCCAGCAAGTAGTAGTGGTATTAGTAGTAGTAGAAGTATTAGTAGTACTAATAGTTGTAGCAGTAGTAGTAGCAGTAGTTATAAAAGTAGTAATAGTATTAATAATAGTAATATCAGGAAAGGTAGTAAAAGTAGTAGGAGAAGATGAAGAAGATGGAGAAGAAGACGAAGAAGAAGACGTCAAAGAAGAAGAAGACAAAGATGAAGATGATAATGAAGATGAAGATGAAGCTGAAGATGAAGAAGGAGAAGAAGGTGAATTAAGAGAAGGAGAAGGAGTTGAATGAGAAGGAGCAAAAGAAGGAGAAGAAGGAGAAGGAGAAGAAGGAGAAGGAGGAGAAGAAGAAGAAGTAATGTTGGTATTTGATAGCTTGTTTACCATAAGGGTAATCTGCCACATCTGGTGTCCCTGCCAGATGCTATTGAAGATTTAAGATTCTTTTGGGTGGATAGACATATACTTCAAGCATGTACATGTAATTAACTCTATATAAAGGGGATGTAGCATGGCAAATACTGGTTAAAGCCATCTACGACTTCTTTTGGACAACTGCATGTAAACAAATGGGACTTGATTAACGTTCAGCGCGCGCTAGCATTCGCTAAACAAACCAAAGTTCTCCTCACGCTTCAGTTTCGAGTTTGTTGCACGCCCTTGAATACTGCGGTCGCGTTGTCAGTAGTCGTAGACACATACGTCTCATCATGCTACAACCCCTTTAATTAGGATCGAAACCCAGGACTGCCACAATGTTAGGAGCATTTAGTACCTGTCAACTGTGTAACAAACGTTGACTGTGAGTGTTTGTTTGATTAGTTAATCAAAGCAGGAAACGGGTTGACAACTAGGGGATGCCGACCTGTCGTTAGTGAGTTAATATCTACCTCTAATGATGTCATGCATGTTGGTACAGCTTACATGGGAGAGATGCTCTGGCGATCTTAGATTTATTCCATCAAATATATAGATGGGGTTAGGTTTCGTGTTGCAAGTGGCTTGAGGTTCAGTTTAGGGTCAAGGTTAGGGTTTCCATAGGTAAACTGAATAAAAATCTCTATACGGTACTGAATATAAGGATCCAATAATAATAATAATAATAATATTTAATTTTTATATAGCGCTTAATACAAATGTCTCTAAGCGCTTTACAAATATTCTATTACCCTGGTCATTGGATTCAGTGCTTGCCCGCACACACTGTGTGCACAATCTCCACTCCCTGGGGAGCATTCCAGCCAGGCGTTACATGACGCTCAAAAACTGTTTGACCAACAATGACGGTCGCATCCTACCAGGTACCCATTTAACACCTGGGTGGAGAGTAGCAATTGCAGGTTAATAATTCTGGGGGTCTCTTTTCAGGCAAAATGGCTACAAGTTAAACTGGAATCTCTACAAGGTATAATTCAAGATTTAAATTTCTTTGGATATACAGTACAAACCGTATGTCAGTTATGAACCATTAAAGCCCCTCTGCACTAGTTTGACCAGGAGGGATTAGACCTCCCTGCATGGTCACTGACAGGTGGTTATCTCATCAAATCAGCTCTCAATTAACATAAAAAAGGGGATCTTGGGGATCCATGGTCACCGATTAAGCATTGTTTGCTATATAGAGGGCGCAAGTAGCTATAATTAGTGCAGTGGGGTTTTAAGAGATGCCAGCCCTCCAATAGTGGGTTGACATCTACTTCTGGTTATGCCATGCATGGTATAACTTATATTGATAATAACCAATGTTTGCCCTGGTGACTATTGCTCTAAGCTTGCTTTAGTGAAAGATAGAGGGTTAGGGTTATGATTGGGTGCTATGTCAGGTTTGGTGTTAGGGTTAGGGTAAGGTATAGTGTTTGATCCGAGATTGACATTTGGAATTCAACTTGACTGGTGGAAGAAATGACCATAGAGCAATTGTTGTTGAAACATATTTCATTAAAATGTACTTAAGTATTAAAGAGAATCCAATACTTCTTGGTCTCATTTTAAAATGCAAGTGTTTAACCAACTAGTATCCCTAGGCCCGTTGCATAAAGAGTTGATATTTATTGCAACTTATTTGTGATTGATATCAATCGCAACTATATACAGAAGAGATAGAGGACTGCAAACTTGCGATTGAATAGAGGACTTGCGATTGATTTGGATCAATCACAACTCTTTATAAGACGAGGCCCTGGAAGTTTTAACCCAAGATTTACAGTTCTTTTGATAGTCATTCGTACCTCTTATCAACCATTTAGTTGTGACAGCCTGACGTTAGTGATTTACTATTTATCTCTGAAGTCATGTATGATGGCATCCAATACTTCTGGGTTTCTTTTCAAAATGCAAGTGAATAACCAACCAGTATCCCTGGAAGGTTTAACCCAAGATATACAGTTTTTTTGAAAGCCATTCATATCTCTTATTAACCATTTAGGGTTGATGGCCTGTCATTAATGATTTACTATCTGCTTCTAAAGTCATGTATGATGATAAAGCTTACATGGAGGTGCACTGACTTTTGCTCTGGCAACAGTTGCTGTAGGATTTTTCGAATTTTATTTTTTCGTCAAAGATGCAGGGTTATGCTTAGGTTTGTCATTTGGTTTTAATTTAGGGTTATGGTTAGGGTTAGGGTTAGGTTTAGGTTTAGGGTTAGGTCTAGGTTTAGGGTTAGGGTTTGGGTCAGGGTTACGGTTTGGGTTAGGATAAGCTAGTGGCTATTGTTAGATTCGGGCTTGATGTTAGGAATTTTTTTATGTAGGTGGTGTATGATATTGTATGATATTGAATACAGGGCAAGTGTTACCCTCTGCAGGTGTTAAATGAACGACATCAGGGGATCAAATAATGTCTGTGTCTCTTTTCATGCTGCAAAATTTGTAAAGTTCTTTAGTTCTTTAGATTTATATATACAGTCAAACCTGTCTATAGCGACTGCTCAAGGGAAACACAAAAATGGTCTTTGTAGACAGGTTCCTTTAGTACATGTTTTAAAGAGAAACCATTTTCAAGGGAAACAAAAAGGTGGTCTGTGTAGACAGGTGGTCATTGTAGACAGGTGGTCACTAAAGCAGGTTTGACTGTTCATATACATACTTTACGTTTGTTTATAGTACTATAGGTCTCTCAATATAACATCTGTTTGGAGCCAGAGAGCAGTAACTGATTTAACTTTGTGTTTAAGTATTATGAGTTTAAAGCCCTTCTGTGTCCAAACAGATATAATACTTATAATACTTAAACACATACTGGTACATGTAGTCAAATCAGTTAATGCTATTCTGGCTCCAAACGGACAAAACATACATGTACTTTCTGCCTATATTAACCATTTAGGGAGCTGACCTGCCATTAGTGAGTTAATATCTACCCCTGATCATGTCATGTATGTTGATACAGCTTTAGATGGATGATGAGTTGTGTTTGTGTAAACAATGTCTGATGGGTTTCTCTGACGGTTACTTTCATGTTGATACATTGCCTAGATAGAATACACAATTTATGGTTTCCCACGGCAACCAGTCTGCTAGCTACCTCTGAATGTAGAAAATATGTAAGCAACGTCTTTTAGTGTATTTTAGTGATATTTTAGTGATATTTTATTAATATTCACCCCTGATCATGTCATGTATGTTGATACAGCTTTAGACAGATGACGAGTTATGTTTGTGTAAACATGGTCTGATATGTTTCTCTGACAGTTCCTTTCCTGTTGATACATAGGCTAGAGTACACAATTCATGGTTTCCCAGGGCAACCAGTCTGCTAGCTACCTTATAATGTTGAATATATTTAAAAAAGCTCTGATGGGTTTTTCTGACCGTTCCTTTGATGTTGATACATGGGCTAGAGTACACAAGTCATGGTTTCCCAGGGCAACCAGTCTGCTAGCTACCTTATAATGTTGAATATATTTAAAAAAGCTCTGATGGGTTTTTCTGACCGTTCCTTTGATGTTGATACATGGGCTAGAGTACACAAGTCATGGTTTCCAAGGGCAACCAGCGTGCTAGCTACCTCTGAATGCGGAAAATATGTAAACAACGTCTGAATTTCTCTGACCGTTCCTTTAATGTTGATACATGGGCTAGAGTACACAATTCTTGGTTTCCCACGGCAACCAGTCTGCTAGCTACCTCTGAATGTGGAATATATGTTAACATGGTCTGATGTGTTTCTCTGACCGTTCCTTCAAAGACGTTTATGCGTCAATATAGTCGTTCGTGAAGTAGGCAACTTAGCGAACACTGAGCCAACAGGTATCACGCTCCCGTACAGACGTACGCATAAAAGGACACTAGTACGCACAGGAGCGTAATACTTGTTGGCTCAGTGTGCTGCCCTCTATATACCCACGCATGAGCAACTTTAATGTTGATACATTAGCTAGATAAGATACACAATTCATGGTTTCCCAGGGTAACCGGCCCCCTAGCTACCTCAGAATGTAGAAGGGTTTATCTCTTGTCAGGCAATTCATAAAGGAACAGAAACCCCAAAGCACAGGCTTACTTTGAATCGTTTGGTCATCACGTCAGGTCAGGTAGTCGTGTTACCTGACCTTTTGTGAAAACATGCTCACTTAATCAAGAAATATTTGGGGGTGATGGTTGTGAAATAAATCCCTCTCATCTGGTCTGGTCCAATTTACTTGACACTTTATGAAAACCTTACGGCAAATCTATGAAAGGTTGGGTCATCAACGTGCATCTCCACATGATCTTCCGTTTTCGTTTCATGAAAGGTCATGTAACGGGACTCCCGACCAGACATGATGACCTGATAAATAGAAGTAAGCATAAGCGAATTAGAGATCCCCACACCCTCAGTATTATAATACTGAACCTAACATTGAAATCCAGACTCTCTACAACAAAGAGAAGATGTAGTTTTGAGCCTCCATGACCTTTATGGAAATTAAGAAAGATGTAAACAACATATTTTTTGCTAAATATTTTACCCATTGCGGATGTAGTATTGAAAATAATATCGCTAGTGATATTCGTTTGTCTTGCAATGTGGTCCATAAGGAATCTAAAAGATCACAACATTTCGTGCGCCGCTGCAACACTTCGTCATATTTTTTCCCTATTTCATAATATTGTATCCCCTACACATGGTTAAGCAAAATAATATCCAGCCCATTATTTTCCTTTTTGAACTTTCCATTTTTAAAACATTCACACAATTTTGTTTAAAACGATTTATTCTAAAACTGTACATTCACACAAAATATTGTATAGTTCTCCTTGTCTGAAAGGGGTGGGGGTCATTTCAAAACCATTGTTTAACAATGCTGAATCTGAGATGCATGGCCCTACATGTTATCAGCGTATGTGTGATATTGAAGCCCTAACAAAAACTGTGCTTCACAATGATCATGAAGTGCCTCAAAAAAGTAAAATCTTTGAATGACTGGTTTTACCATAATCATTTTTCCCAATAGACTGTATTGTGTTAATAAAAACGTTGGGAAAACGGTTTTTGAAAGTTCGAATTCCAATTATAATATCTTGATAATCAGACAGGCGATCAGCTTGTAAACGTCATGGCTGACTGACCTAAAATTTTATAATTATGATTGCAGCATGAGCTAAATCCAGGATTTTGTTTAGAATCAGAGACAAAGATACCCAATCCCTTCAAGGAATGAGGAGACCAGTCTCTTTCTGAGAATGGATTGAATCAAATGTGACTTCCCACAGGGAAGGAAAGCTGCATCTGAAGGGGAAAACATAAATTGCAATTTGCAAATTAAAAAAATTCAATCCATGAGATGATTGTTACATGCACTGAATGTTCAGGTTGGATTTCCTTACGCTTGGGCAAATCCCAAATCAGATAAGTAATGTAAAGAATTGAGAGAAGAATGGGTGTGTTTCACGAAACCGTCATAAGTATAAGTTTAACATTAAAGATAATATGTCTCCCTTTTGCAGCCAACATCAAATTCTGTAGAACTTTGCAGGAATTATGAATATGTCGTGTATGTCCTATCTGTTAAAAATTTAAACATTAGCAGTGTCCTAGTATTCAAACTATGCAAGCAAAACTGTTTACCTTCTAGAATTCACTGTCAGATACTATTGAGTGACTGACTGACATCTTTTTTTTTCTTTGCTAATAACATACATAAAATGAGCTGTAATAGGTACATGAGCATTTGTCTACATCAATAACCCACTACTTGTAATGGCCAAAATTAAACTAATTGAATCTTTGTGCAGCACAAAACGTACAACCATTCGGTAAAAGGGTCTGAAAATCAGACTATTACTTAGGTGATTGCAATCACTTCAATCGATTTGACAACTAATGGTCGTTATTTTTCCACTAAAAGCCATTTTCAAGCCGTTTCGTTTTGAGAGAAGTCCTAAATTAGTATTGTCTTTCATTTACTCTTTGGAATTTAACGTTTTCATTTTTGAGGCCTGCAAATGGGACATAGTACCTTTAAAACATGTCTCGATTGGATGTTGTTTGACTTTTATTTATGAAGTTTTAAATTTGAGTCTGGGGATGCAGACTGGCAAGGATGATGATGATGATCTGGGGTTTGTTTTGAGAAGACTATGCTTTGAGGGTATCATGTCAACGATGATTAGCTGAGCGCATCCAACCTGTTCACGCATTTTCATTGATTTGCCCTCCCCTACTCATGAACAGCATACCAATTAGCTTTATCTACGGACCTAGTCGTGATGCTCTAACCCTTGGTGTAGGGTGCAGCATAATACTGATTTGTTCACTGGAGCAACTTCAAGATATGTAGTTGTATTTGGAGATCAAATACCGGGTAGAAATTTACGGAAGTCATATTGATGTACTCCATGGTTTTTTCCAGATCTAGAGCTCTATTTGAACTTTTCAGAGCAATATGTAAATGTAAATCACTATAAATACCAATCATGTTTTTCTTTTTCCTTTTCGATGGGCTATGCTATACAAAAGGATGGAGGCAGGAAAGAGAGAGAGAGAGAGAAAGAGAGAGGAGAGAGAGAGAGGGGGATGGAGAGAGAAAGAGAGAGAGGGGGATGGAGAGAGAAAGAGAAGTGAAAAGTAGGAAAGCGAGGAAATCGAGGATGGAGAGAAAGAAAAGAGAGAGAAAAGAGAAAGACAGAAAGAAAGGGTGAGAAAGAAAGAAAGGGTGAGACAGAGAGACAGAGAGGGATGGTGAGAGAAGGAGAAGAGGAATGTAGGAATCGGGGAAAGACGGAGATGGAGAGGAAAGAGAGAGAGAGAGCGATATGAAGAGGAGGAGGGAGACAGACAAAGAAGGCAGATGAAAAGCAGTGACGTGAAGTGTTATATAGGGGTGAAGAGAGAGAGAGAAGCAAAAACACCTCGCTCGTGGCACAATTAGTTTTTAGTAATCAGCTCAATTTCTGTTATACCCAACTCCAGAGGTCCACCCTCTGACTATAGAGTCTGAATATGCAGACTAGATATCAAAGGAGATTCACCTGCACTCTTCATTAAATTCTCAGCGTATTGCTTATTAAATTTGTTTTGTAGATTATACCAAAACAAGAATCATTGCAGGATGAGCCATGTTGACTGATTTCTCCTGACAATACATGGAGATTATATTTACATAGTCTTAGATCTCAGTCCATTTTGCTTAATTATATTTGTCATTTTGAATACAGGCATATGGACTTCTGCTCACATTCGTAAACATGTGCATGCTAACACTGGCTGGATTTTGTATTCCATCGATTAATGGAGGATAAAAGGTTAACATCTCTATACCACATCAAAATCACTGTAATTCTGTAACTAAATGAATTAGTGCTGTAGTCAAACGTTTAACCGTCCGGTATCCGACCGCCCATGGCGGATTCCGTTTTCAATTGGACGGTTTCGTTTACCCGTTTTTTTTTTTTTTTTTTTTTAATTTTAATTTTTTTTTTTTTTTTTTTTTTTTTTTAATATTTTTTTTTTTTAAGTTTCGATTTATGCCCCTACACCTGGCACTATGCCTGGCAATGTCTCCCAGCTCAGTAATCTGTGTGTTGACTCACCACTCTGAAACTAGAACAACACTCCAATTTGTCTGTCATCTTGGTTTGAAAGTAATCTTTGTAATAGATCTCAATATGTAATTTATAATAATAATTCATCCAACTTGAACACATGGCCTACCACAAGGTTCTATCCTAGGTCCTCTACTGTTTTTACTTACACATTCCTCTAAAATCGACATTGTTACTATTATTTATGACAAGTTCACAAGCACAAACGAAATTCCTTCCCACTTTTTCACACGGACCTGGCTTGCTGCCGACAGTCGGTGAAGAAAAAAAAATTTAAAAAAATTTAAAAAAAAAAAAAAAAAAAAAAAAAAAAAAAAAAAAAAAAAAAAAAATTTTATAAATAAATCGTTTAACCGAAAACCGTCCGGTTTTGACTGGCGGTTAAACGGAATTGGAGATATCCGTGATGTTACAGCACTAAAATGAATAAAGGAAACTAATTTACTTATAAAATTAGAATTGCAAAAGTTGTCACATATATTTTATTTCAATTAGACCACTGAGTAACATGTTTATTTATTTATGGATACTACCTTATTTCCTTTTCAGCTTTAATGATTATAATAATGATAAAAATGATGTATTTATATAGCGCATTTTCCATATACTTGAGGCTTTCGCTGCTTCCGCACTATTAACCAAGCAATTTCTTTTCTTGTTTCTTTACAGCACTTATAGGAGTCAGCTTAATATGGTCAATACTGAGTATACGCTGGCTCGTCATATCCTACTCGGACTGTACTCTACATCAAATTAAACAAACAGTATTAGGTAAGTCATTACACTTATTTCATCTCTACTTATTTCATTTTATGAATAATTATAATAACAATGATAATAGTAGGCATTTCTAAAGCACCGTCTATCTAGAAATTCTATTCCGAGGCGCACTAATTATTACCCCGGCTTTAGCCTAGCTGCCATTAAAGGGCTCCAGCATTTCAACTTTTCAAGGAATTGATTCCTGCCAGGTACCCATTTACCGCACCTGGGTCGAGTGTGGCAAATGGAGATTAATGCCTTGCCGAAAAAAACATTAGTACCGTGTCTGGGATCGAACCACAACCTTTTGAAACATGACTATTGGAATATTCTTTACAAAGTCACAAATGTGTAAAATATCATAAACAACAAGACCAATGCTTGTATAATTACTATAAAAAAAAATTAAAAAAAATCTAAATAATCAACTCCGACTCAGTGAATGGCATAGCCTTTAAACAAGGCCACATGCCTGATAGACGCCGAGCGACTAAAAAGAGACTAATCGCGAAAACCTGAATGAACGCCAGTGCGAATTGTCCAGACCTGTGGCCTTTATCAATCTGATTTGGATTTCTTATGTTAACCCTTGTTTCCGACTGGAACTCGCTTCAGAAAACGTAGTGTCCAATCAGCGAACGTATCCTCGCACGACGTCAGCATATAGTATCCATCACACACACACACACACAGTAAACTCTACGTAGTGCGAACATGGACCTACATGCCTACTATACGTACGTGCTAAGACCACTGACCTCTACATGGAACGAATCACGAACGAAGCCACCTGGGAGATCGCCGTTCTGATTGGTCAATAAATCCAAAGTAGGCGTATTGGCATGCTAATATGTATCTATGAATAATTCATGCGGAGCAGTGAAACCCACTTTGCAAAAGGCCTCGTGACATTCGTCACTCGGTCGCGCGTTCACCCGGGGTATCTAGACTCAGCTCAGCCGCTTAGCCAGAGTCACGAGGCCTTGTCAAAAGGCTATGAATGGCAGGGACATTTCCGCAGGGCAGGAATTTTTATAGGCTAAATTGGTAGACTGTTCTTCTTCAAATTGGTATCAATTGCAATTTTGAAGTATTTGATTTGATTTGATTTGATTTGATTTGATTTGATTTGATTTCTGCATTTTTCCAAATATAATATAACTGAATAACAAAGAACATATAAATGTAAGGTATAATACAACTTATACAAACGATAATTTCTTCATGTCAAAATGTTTTTTTACATAATATATGTACATATAATAACAAAAATTAATATTTCCATAACATATTATCATAAGTTTAAAGTATTATCCGAACTATTCTGTTGGCAAAGTGCGGGAAACCGCAATCATAAGCAAAGCTTGACAAGGATGGCGGCCTCAAAAAAACAAAAAACAAAACAAATCTTAAGGTAAAACTTAAAGTGAAAAAGTGTTTAAACAATCTTTGTGTATGAGTTGGTGAGTGTGTTGTTTCATATACACATCTGAAAGGAATACCCATGAACAAAATCAACAAATATTTATGTCCAAAAGTTTGAAAGGTTGCTCATTTGTCCTGAATAAGAGTGATATTGAAATTCCAACATGCCAGGTGAAATAAAGATTGTATTTCTTATTCTCTGTTTTTTTACGCACACCCACACATACACACACCCACCCACACATACACGGTTATGGCGTCAACCGTGGACCAAGTTTAGTACTTGTGTGTGTGTGCGTAGGTAATCGCCAGCAACCGCGGACCACTCCATAGAAAACTACATCAAACCGCGGACGTACCTGCTATGGGATGATCCAGGTAGCGCGCGCCTCTCCCGCGCAGTCATCAAAGGGGGCGCTGTGACATTTCGCGATACACATCGGACTGATCCAGTCGATGTTGCCTACACAAATCGTACCCCCCAAGTTAATCTAATATTCAAACGCCCCCTACGTCGTAAATTTGATACGGCGGAACCGTGGACGGTCCCCTATTGCAGGTACGTCCGCGGTTTGAGGTAGTTTTCTATGGAGTGGTCCGCGGTTGCTGGCGATTACCTACGCACACACACACACACACAACACACCCACACCTCCAACCAACACATACTCTCTCCCTCTCTCTCACACACACACACACACACACACTCACAAAAGGTACATGCGTTTTTACTGTTTCTGCTCAGAATGCAGCTGGTAGATTATTTATAGCTCTGCATTGAGCACCTAACAAGCCAAAATATGAAATGAATTCAACTCTAAATGGGTTAATACAAAGTGAATTACAGTAAAAGTGCATGTATGCCGACATCTCATTACGAGAATACACCCGACGGTGGCCTGTTTTTATCACGAAGGAGACAAAGCAAGGTTGTTGTCCTGTTAACATTTGGCTTTCATCATAATTAGATTTTAACATGATTACCCTGTACATCATGCATTCTCTCTAAAAAAAAAAGTGATTAAGAAAATTGCCTGGAAACAAAATAGAGAGGCGCACATGATATTATTTGCCATTGGAAAATTAGCTTCATACTCTTTCATTATCCCCAAATTTCATTTATTTTTCATATAATTCTTGTCATTCTCCTTTTATACTGAAAAAACTTTATTCCACTAGCTTCGTTGTGCAGTCCTCATACAAGTAGTGTTATCCCATACTCTGTGTATACTTTGAATCCAATGTTCAGTTTTGAATAATAATAATTGGATTGATATACCGGTTGTGCCTTTTCCAGAGAATACAAGGTGCTGTCCTTGATAGTCTAAGGACAAATTAAGAATTGTACAGGTTTGTTTAATTGTTTTCATATGTTTTTTTGAAAAAGGCAAGTGAAGAACTAATTCTCAAAAATGCAGGTGGTTTGTTCCATATGCATGTGGCAATGGATTGAGAGGATTTGAAGACAGCCTGTTTGGGGGATTTGGGAATGAGAACGGAAAGAGCTGATGTAGATCGAAGTAAACATGGTGTTCTTTGTTTGCTGAAAAAGTGAGGAGCTGTATAGAGGAAGTTTGGTTGACAAAGATTTGAAAGTTTGAAATAGATATTTTGTTGAATCACCATTGTGAAAAGACCCATGTCAGCTTAAAGATGGAAGTAATGTCTCCAACCCAAATTTGTATCAGAAATGTTTGATTTAAAGTTAGCTTTAGTAGTTTAAGAGTGCAAGAATTTATTGAGTCACATGAGAGTTAGTTTTGGGTCAATTATCAAAGCTATTTTCACACCACACTTAATGCTGAATACATTTAAGTTGATGTGAAATGGGTATCTTAGCAATTGACTGGAACATAGATTACAGTCTGAATTTAAAGTTAATCTAGAATATATTTTGAATATGAAATGGGTATCTTAGCAATTGACTGGAACGTAGATTACAGTCTGATTTTAAAGTTAATTGGGATTACATTTTAGATGCTGAAGGGTTATGTTAGCAATTGACTCAAATATAGCGTAGAGTCTGATATGAAAATTAACCCTGAATATATGCAATGTGAAAGGGGTATGTTAACGTTTGACTAGCACAAACATGGAGATGGAAGTCTGCTAATTGTTAGTGTGAACCCTTTGTTCATACAGTCTGATCTGAAAGGAGTTCATTTAACTATGTAAGCTGCATATGTAGGGGTGTAAACAGTACATTCCAATACTAAGTAACCCTTATTATATCAAATGTGAAAGGGGTATGTTAGTGACTGATTGGAACATAGATTACAGTGTGATTTTAACGTTAACCAGTATATATTGTAAATCTGAAAAGGATATGTTAGCGATTGACTGGAACATAAGTAAAAGTCTGAGTTTAAAGTTAACCTGGATTAAAGGGGTATGTTAACATTTGACTAGAACATGCATTCAGATAAAAGAACAATACTAAAGCAGCACTGAATATATCAAATGTAAAAGGGGTATGTTAGAGTCTGACTGGAACATGGATTAAAAGTCTGATGAGGGATGTAGATGTAGGCGCCACGGAATACAACTTGTAATGAGTGAGATTGGAGGCATAATGAATATGCCATTAGACGTAACCTGGTTTACAGGTACACAGTTTGACACACTTTCCTGGGAAGAGATTCTCTCTTAAAGGTAACAGTCAGCATTACATTTCGTTAAAATACAGACAGGTAAACAGAAAGTCAAAATGTCTTCAGATGATCGTATGTGAAAGGGATAAGTCAGCATTGCAAACATACAATTTGATATTAGCTTTCGACCATAATTATTTAAGCGTATCCATGTAACTAAGTCAGGGGCTTGCCTCATACAAGCTCTGCTTTTTTAGCAAGCCCCTCCGTTTTGAATTACTTCATCAAGGTCATTTTTTTCTATTGTTCAGTACTGTTTTTTCCCAATATTTCTTATCAACTAAATTTTGTTCTACATAATACTGAATTTACTTTGTTTATATTATATTTGACTGTATTATATTATGTCTGTTTATATTTTGTTTGTTTTGAAACGGAAATAAATAAAATCTAAAATCTAATCTAAATCTACAATTCGTCGCTGTTTTCACGAAGTGACGGTAGTGAAAAGAAAATGCATTCACTTTGCGTGACGATTTTCCTCACTACCGTCACTTTGTGAAAACAGGGACGAATTACAGTAAAGGAGAAGTCCACCCTGATATTTATAATAATAATAATAATAACAGCTTTTATATAGCGCTTAATGCATCAACAATGGCTCTAAGCGGTTTACAGATATATATTATTGCCCGGTCATCGGATTCACATTCTCCACTCCCTGGGGAGCATTCCAACCAGGCGTCATTTTACAGACGCTCACAATGCTGAGCAAACTACATTAACTTTTGCATCCTACCGGGTACCTATTTAACATTTAAGTTGGTTATAATAAAGCAGAAAGATGAGAGTAACAAATAAGTGAAAGTTTAAGCAATATCCGATCAAAAATACGAAGGTTATGATTTTTAGAAGTTGTCATCAGTGAAATGTCATCAATGAAACACAATTTGGCAACAGTATCAGTATAACTTCCCCCTGGCTCTCAGCAGTAGAATCCTGAAGTGCCTCTTAACTCAAGGTCCTGCGACAATTGCTCCTTGGTAATTTGTTGCACCAACCAAATTCCAAACTTCAACACTGGACCTGACGCCAAAACCCAATTGCCATCCTAATGCTACGTTTACACTATGTTCCCAGCGGCCACGGCAGCCCCGTTTGCCCGAAACGTAGTGCGCCGTGGGATTTAGACCAATTTTATCTCTGGATTCAAGTTTTGTTACGTCTTGCCAAGTTTTCTCACGGTCTACCACGGTATCCGTGACGGGCCGTGGGGGTAAGGGGATGCTGAGTCCCGGAGGCTCCAAGGCGCACTACGGTTCGGTCCGCGTTCTACCACGGATGCCAGAACGTTCCCTCCCGGTCCGTCACGTTCTGATGGGGTCCCTCACGTTTCTCACGTTCTGATCAAGGTCTGACACGTTTTTCACGTTTCGTCAAGGCTTTGTACGGATGAAACGTGGACGCAGGGCAGCTTTGGAGCACGTTTGTGCCGGCGGTATAAAAAGAAGGTCTCCCAAGCAATAGCAATCATGGTATCCTGAGACCTCGCGTTGTGTCAGACCGTAGTAGAACGCAACGCGCCGTAGCCTGCCGGGCGCTTAAACCGTCCCACTACGGACCACCCCCAAGTTTTGTTACGGCCTATTACGGACTGTCACGTTTTGTTACGTTCACCCTGGTTTATTACGGCCTACTAGGTTTCTCATCCGCACCGTGACTGCCGTGGCAAATTTTTTGACAGTTTAAAAATCTGACACGGTATCCACGGCAATCACGGCCTGTCACGTTTGCCCATACGGTCCCCCGCGTTGCGTCACGTCAATCCCGTTTCGTCCACGGTGGCCTGAAACGTGGTTGCCGTGGCCGCCGGGAACATAGTGTAAACGTAGCATAGCTCTATAACTTCTGACAAAATATAACCTGCATTAGTTGATGCTAGAGCAAATATCGGAATACTGCATAAACTACATTGGTAGATCAGCACACTTTCTTTTGAACGCCAAAGGCTGTTTACTCTTATGGCTTTAAAGGGAAATCCATCCTTCACAGACAACTAATCTAAAAGAAAGCAGAAAAATCAGAGAAGCAGACAAGTGCTATTCATGATACATGAGAGTTAATTGTCCCATGACTAGATCGCAATCCACTGACCAAATTGCCAATTTGAGATTCGCATGGATTTAGTAATCTCATATTGCAAACGTTCATAACTCCCTTATTTTTGGCCTTACCGGTATTTTATTTCAAACTTTTGATGTTCCGTTTCTCTTATTTTCTGCTTCCATGTCAATAGAGTTGTCACAAAGTTTGGATTGCCCTTTTACACAGAGGAATAGCCTTCTGACTCTCTTTAGTTAAAGGTACTATGTCCCATTTGCAGGCCCCAAAAATGAAAAAGTTAAATTCCAACTGCATTTGAAAGATAATACTAATTTAGAACTTCCCTAAAAAGGTGGGGCTTGAAAATATCTTCAAGTGGGAAAATAACGACTATTAGTTGTCAAATCGACTTTAGGGCTATAGAGCCCAAAAGTAATAGTCTTGATTTTCAGACAGTTGTATCGAATGGTCATACGTTTTATGCTGCGCAAAGATTCAATCAGTTTAATCTTGGCCATCACAAGAAGTGGGTTATTGATGTAGACAAATGCTCATGTATCCTTTACAACTCTTTTCATGTATGTTATTACCAAAGAAGGAAAAAAGCCAGTCAGTCACTCAATAGTGTCTGACAGTGAAGTCTAGCAAGTAAACGGGTTTCCTTGCATAATTTGAATATGAGAACACTGCTAACGTTTAAATTTCACAGATACATGACATATTCATAATTCCTGCAAAGTTCTACAGAATTTGAGGTTGGCTGCAAAAGGGACATAGTACCTTTAATATATCGTTATCAAGATTTTAATTTCACTATCTCATTTTTGTTTTCTCTTTCTCACAGGCCTTATTATATTCCATTTCATAGTACTACTAGCCCTTTCTATTCTCACATGGTGCGTATGGGACCGAGCGGGCCAGAGCTTCGTCAAATTAAAAAAGACAGAGAAGGAGCGGAACATCAAGAGAACGGCCAGCAGGGTCGAGAGGAACCTACAGAGGGAGCTGTAAGTATACTGATCTGAAAATCGTTTTGACTAAATACTGTGTAAGCCAATATTTTAGGGTATAGATATTTTTTCAGGCGACAGGGACAGTTGTTTTTTGCATTAATTACAATATATGTTAACATTTTTGCACATGTATCGTTAGCTCATTTTCAAATGATGGTAATGTGACCCTACCAGAAAGTTGCGAAAATGAAACTGTCGCAAAAATAATGTCTCATATGGTAATACATTTTTAAAGGTTACGCTTAACTTCGTAAGTCAGAAATAGAATTGACTGAATAGTTAATTTTATTGAAAAATTAGAATAAAAAACAAGTTTGTTTTCTTCATGAACATAAAGTATAGAAAGGCTACTACTCACTACACCAACAGCCATGAGACTGTCACTCTCTTGGGCCTTCTCATTTCTGACAACTTACTTAGGGTTCACAACTTTACTAAACTATTGTCAATATCACGTTGTTGTTCTTGCGGGCTGTAGCCTGTCAGTCTCTTAGGCTGTCGAGTCTACCGGGGTCTTCCCCAAATCCTTCGCTCTTGTCACCAGTTATCCACTTTCAAAATTCAACCAAAGACATACCTATTCCAGATTGCTTACAATTAGTCACTGCTTTTTTGTCTTTCCCATTTAGAATCATGAACAGACATGGTAGTTAGTAGTTTTTCAGTCTCGTCACCTTTGATTAGGCAACTAGGTATTGGAGCTTTATAAATACCTGGATTGGATTGGAATCCCAGTTAATATGGTCTGTTTGGAGCAAGAAGGGCATTAATCCATGTACTTCAACACTGAGCTATGCCCTTCCAGCTCTGTACAGACAATATACTGATTTATTTGAATGAGTAGAATTAATCTTGAACCGGGTATGAATAGAAGGTTCATATCTTCTTTTGATCAGCACTTGTAAATCTTCAGAGACTATTTACTTGAGAAGCGCTAACTTAATGTTTAATTCAACTTATTTAATGTTTGTAATGTGATAATGATTTTCATTTTGTTTTGTGCTTTGTTTGTATTCTGTATTTGCCTTTTTAATTACCATGATTGTAAGGGGAATCTCTATGTTTTATTACAAGCCACTGGCTTTATAATGGGATTCCTCAGGCACAAGTCTATTATATATTATATTTTTGTATTTTATTAAATTGATTGATAAACTGAGAAGCAAATCCTGTGATGGTGCTCAGTCTACACAGGAACAGAATCAATTTTTCTTCTTCAAGAGAAATAGAATCTGTGTCCTGTTTCTTGGCGAAAGAATAGTAGGTTCAGATCTTCTAATGATCAGCACTTGTATTTCTGATACTATTTTTCTTAAGAAGAGCTGATTGGCCTGAGGGCTCCAGCTTGAACTGGTATCTGGCTATTACACAGAGAAGTACCTACAGTGATAGTGCTATAGGTTCTCATAGGAACATAATTATTTTTTCTTCTTGAGAAAAGAAAACAAAATCTGTGTTCTGTTTCTGAGTAAAAAAAATAGTAGGTTCATATCTACTCATGATAAAGGGGGGTGTTTCACAAAGCCTTTTTTCAATGTCAAAATCAGTGACAAATCTGCTGATAACCAATAAGATGCAAAGATTTCACTAGCTTATAATATAAACTGTCACTGATGACAAGTTTTGTGAAACACCCCCCCCCCCAGCACTTATATTTCTCAGAAGCACTGAATTATCAAATCTTTTGATTTATTTTTTAAAGTTATTTATTTATATTCCAAAAGTTTTTTTCAAGTTGTTGAGAAACATTTTCATTGATTTGAGATTTATACAAATTACAGAGCTACATGAACAGATTGAGATCTAACACAACAAAGGAATGGGGAAATGTTGAGGGGTATTCAAAGGAGCTTATAGCTTGTTATTATCATTAAGTATTGGCGTCACCTGTGCCTGAGAGGCGAAAAAGGAAACTGAATCACTGTAACCCCTGGGTCCCTCCCCCGGTATAACCGATTGGGGGTGTGCAGGTGGACCACTACACCAGGGTTTCCCCCTACTCTTTAATGTACGAATAGTGCAGTGGGTTCTTAACGTGCAAAGGTGGTGACTCTCCTCCACACCCGGCATCCATTTAACGTCCTATCCAAAGGACTGAGTGTTTACCACTTGACATAGCCTGGGTCTATGGAACAGGGGAGGGATACGTTAACACTCAACGCAGGCTTCAGTCATCCAAGTTATATATACAAAGAGATACCACAAGCATAGCTGGTATCTCTTTGCTTATACAAATAGTGTAGTGGGTTCTTAACGTGCAAAGGTGGTGACTCTCCTCTACACCGGGCATCCATTTAACGTCTTTTCCGAGGGACGGAGTGTTTTTCCACATAGGAACAGGGGAGGGGCACGTTAACACAGAATGCAGGCTTCAGTCATCCGAGATATATATACACCAGACTTTGCATAGTAACCTGACGACCACATTCCATGACCCAGTATGTGGTCTGTGTGGTATACCACATCATCACAGCGTGGTGTATGTGTGTGTGGGTGTACTGGTAGGCCAAGGACCCAACTTTTAAAGGTACCGTTCAGCAGTTTTCACTGAACACGAGAATGGAATTTAATATGGAAACAGTATGACTGTTGAATACTAAGCCCAAGAGAACTCAGGGTTTGGTATTTGGAATATTCATATTCAATTGAATAGATGTTTTGAAGAAAAAAATATTACAAATCTTTTCAGTAGAAATAGAATTTGAAAAAGCATGCTTTTAATTAGTAACAATAATATATGGGTTTCGTATGGCGCTGAATTCACTTGAATTCAAATGCTCAAGGCTCTCTTGTGAAGGAAAAAAAAAGGGGGGGGGGGGGGAAGAGATCACATGAAAGGAACTACATTATAAACAAAGGAACAGAAGTAAGATGAAACATACACAAATGATAGAACAATTAATCATATGCTAAATTAAATATATACATTTTAAGAATATTTCGGTTTTAAGAACATTTTAAAAAAAACACACTGCTGAAATTACTATTTAGTGTGTTTATGGTAATCAGAGGACCTTTGCTTTAGAAGCTACCATTTGTTGTTTTTTAATCAAAAAAGAAAATGGAATTTTGTATGGAATTATCTTGTCCCTATGAATACTAGGTCTAAGGCCAGGGTCTTTTAAGCTTTGAAATGTGTGATGATCAAAATGAAAATGAATTCACTGGGCTAAATGATTGGATTCAAAGATACCGGGTACATTTGAAACAGTTTTGATAAGAAAAGGAAAATGTTTGAAAAATACTGTTGATTAACAACATTAACATAATGAAAAATACTATTACTGCCAAGTATCGTTAATAACGACTTCCCCGACGAAAACCGCAGGGGAATTGAATAAAACTGCTTTCATATGATGACTATTATCTTTATTTCTAATATAGTAATTTTTGAAAGCAGAAATTGCTCTCATTCATCTATGACAGATGAATCATCTAAAAGTTAAACTTTAAATAAACAAATGTTCCGTGTCAACTTTCTTATGGTTAAGGGGAAGTCCACCCTGATTTTAAGTTAGCTTTAATGGAAGCTGAATGGTGAGCAAAAACATTAGAGAAAGTTTTGAAGTTGTTATCAGTAAAACACAAATTTGCAACACTGTGACATGTCTTGCACCTGAGCTCTTCTCCAATTTGCTTTGTACAGATAATTTCAACAAAAAAAAATCATTTTCAGAGTTATAGATGACGTAATAGATTTGTTTCATTCAGGGGTTGTTTAAAAATTATTTTTTGCAATGATTATATTTAGGGTGAATGTATGATTGAAAATTTTCTAAAGGAAAAATATAATACAGGACAAATGGAAGGGAAGCTCTCAAGATATGTCGCAGAGTTGCCAATTTATGTTTGATTGTTCGCACCTTCAAAAATTCACAACTTTCTTTGTTTGGATCTTTTGTTGCACAAAATTTCACTGACCAGTTTCTTTCATTTCCCTGCTTCTATCAAAACCAATAATATCAGGGTGGACTTCTTCCCCTTTAAGCTAATCATCTACTGTGTATGAAACCCCTGCTGGTACATGGACTCGGTGACATTTTAATAGGGCATGGGATTGGTTAATGATGGCTAATGGTTTATAACTGACTACTGACCCAAGCCGGGTCCTTCTTGAACCCCCTCCCCCTCCTCTATCACCCCCCCCCCACTCCACCTTGAAGTTTGAAGTTTATTTGTTCCATATTTACATTAAAAACAATTTAAATTCTTTCTTTTTACAAGCATAAGGCGTAGATTACAAAAAAAAAATAAAGATTTCAAATCAAGTAAAATGTATGGAAAATGGGTACAAAATTTCAAAATATATAGATATGACAGGCAAGGTGATACAATGTAACATGTGAGGAGCCTTGTGCTCATTAGGAAAATATGTATTCATACCGGTACATGCATTAACTGTCAGTCATGTAATGAATATCTTTTTATTAAAAACAAATAGTAATTGAACTACATGCAATGTATTAAAGTGATTTCTCAACAACAACAAAATTCCTCAGAAAGCCAACAACAAATCATTCTTGAAAAGGAAAATTCTAAAGCTATTTGGATGCATACAGTGGTTATGACTGCAGTTGTAGGGGCTAAATTGCCTTTTTCCCTGGGCCCCCATCTAATAAAGAGTTGTGAATGATCCAAATCAATGGCAAGTACTCTAATCAATCGCAAGTTTGCAGTCTCCTTTATATATCTTAAAGATAAAATTGAGTTCTGGTCATGTGATTGCATTGTGAAAGAAACGGTGTGGAATCTATCAGAGAGGTTGATCATCTAGTTTATAAGTATTTGTGTGTATTGCAAGGTTCTGGATTCATCAAAATGATAAGGAATTTGGCCAAATCTTGGCAAAGTTACAAGCACTGTACACAAAATGATGTATATGGGACTACACGAGCACATGGCGAAAAAAACCTACCCCCCGATGTTTACAATTTTTCATTCATATTTAGAATATGAAGGGATTTGAAGAGCCATGCTTTTCAGGGAACATGTTTGATCTGATGTTCTTCCACCCTTGCATAATAACAATGATAACGCTCACAAATTATTTTTTACCTCTTCCCAGAACTCAACCTTCTCTTTAAGTACATAGTTAAGATGCGATTAATATCAAATCTTTATGTGATGGGGCCCTGGTATATCATGAGCTTTCATTCAAAATGCTCCTTCGTGTCACGTTCAAGTCTTTATTACTCTCTCAAAAAGGATCATCAGAACAGCGATGCCCTGATTGTATTTTATATTTTCTTCATACTCAATATCTGTCGTCCCATAGAATTCAATTCAATTCAATGTGGTTTATTATGAAAACAAAGTTGTAGTCAGGGAATAAGTGCACAATGTTTTCATTGTAAATATGGTCATAAAATATGATCATTGATTTTAAAAAAGAAATTAATTAGAAGTATTACAAATCAAACTCACTCTTTCATATAAGAACTAAGCTTTGGAACTTAACGTTCATCATTATGCAAAATAGAAGTAAAAGATCACTTGAATATTTGGCTGACAATAAGGTGATGCATCATCATAATGCAGTATATAAGACAAATTATTTAATACACATCTAATGATATGTGAATCAAAGCGCAATGTTAGATTTAAAGATATACCATAGACCGGACTGGTAAAATTGTGGTTCAAGGGTTTCGGGTGCAAAATATCCATTCAATATTATTTAAAAATTGCCTTCAGAGGTTTAGATGGCAATACTTCAACCATAATTTGCAAACAAACAGAAATATATGCCCAATGTTCAATGTTGAAGTTGATATCTATCCAGGCCTGAAAGATATGACAATTTACCAAATATATCAATTAGTAGGCAGTTTTCCGGCAAAATTTGTATTGTATCCTCTTTTAAGAGGAGGGCGTTTCCAAAACTGGTCAAATACCTTGAACAGAAATGAGACACAAACTATATATTTTGCTTGTAAAACAAAAGTAAAGGAAATTTGTGATTTTTAAGAGAATGCCAGTTAAAGATTTTTAAAGTTGGTTATAATATATACATTCTAGCTCTACACAAATTAGTTTGGAGGGATTGGTACACTGTGAACATGACAAGATGCACCATATACATGCATAACTGTCAATCACATGTTATTGATACATTTTATCTGGAAAAAAAATTAAATCCTGAAATATAAAAATCTGTCACTCAAAGCCCTGAAAAAAATTATTTTCGTATACATTCTGTTTTACATTCATTCATTCATTCGCGGTTCATCTATATGTTACAGACACATTTTATCTGGAACAAAATATTGAATCATGTATGTATATACAAATCTGTCACTCAAAGCCCTGAAAAAGAAATATGGTAGATTTGGGGCTCAATGCTTGCAGTAGCTGTTGGAGTTCAGTGGGCAAAATTGCCCCTAGCTCTGGTGTATTATGAGCTTCCATTCAAATCTTCTTTATGAACCTGTCACAAAGAAATATCAAAGCAATGATGCGCAGTAATGTCTATATGGCTTCCGCAGGTCGGTTCATATTTAGAAAAGCAATATATCCGATATTTTCTTGACCTTTTCTTAATATTAGTTTAGGGTCGAGGCATTGTGACTTGCTCTGCTTTCTCTGTTTACACTCTTAGTATGGGCATTATTAAAGGGGTTGCTTAGACTTTGATAAGGGTAAAAGGATTATTATTATCATTACTATTTCTTTATTGCCACCCAAACTTGAGTTTGGATTTCAAATAAAGAATTCAAATACAAACAGATAGATAATAATGGTAGAAATAATGCACACAAAGTCAAAGAAACTGTTGAGTCTGATACAGGAATATATGAATAACAATGTGCTACAATCAAATTATTACACATTGTATTATATAAATTGAAGGATTATCATTCATAGTTAATATATGGACTGCTGATTAGCAAGGGAGCATACAATAAGTGTTGATATTATAGAGGTATCAATTTTATCTTCCTTCCTTTATCCTTTCCTTTTTAAATTTTTTTTTTCTTTACTTCTTCCTTTAACTGATAGAAATATGGCAATCGGGTAAGTAGGAAATTAGGTTAATAGATAAAAAATAGAGGGTTAGAATCTTTGTAAATGCACTTCAGCTTTCATATGTTTTTAATGCAATTTGCTGAAAGTTTGCACAAATTTAGATACAAATTACTTTTTGGAATATCTTATTCTTCTAAATTTAAATTTGTTCATGTCATAGATGTTTTTAAAATCTCTGTTTCTTCAATCATCTCTAACCACTGTTTATCCAATCTTCAATGTCAATATTCTTTGAGCACAGGCAATCATATTTGCATGATCAATAGCCCATAATGTGATGGTCTGGTAGGCTACCACGGTACTCGCAGGTTTAATTGACCGGTGATGGTTTAATCTCGTGAATCTGTAACTAGGTTTACACGGCACCATCATACTTTAAAAGGGCAATCCAACCCATGCTATAAGTTTATTTTTAATTTTTATCTGCAAACATTTGCGCCTTGCTGTCTAGTTTTAGATGACTTATGGGAGCAATTGGTGCATGTTCTATGAGCGCAAATTTGCGCCCTCCGCCCGCTTATTTCAAGAGTTGGATTAAAATGACAGGCTAAACTTATGATTATGGACTTTCGTATGAACCTGGCTCGTACAAAAATACAAAATCCCTCCGCCCCCTCTTGAATTTGATGCTCATCATGCTTTTAAAAGCTTGCATAATTGAAGAATGATTAAATTCTGTGGTCAGATGCTGTATTCTCCCGTTTAATTTGACGTCCATTTTGATCAATTCCGGTCACAGATTTGTCCTCAGACTGTGCATGGACTTATATTGACATTAGTGATGTTCACACAAGAGTCAGCAAACTTTAAATTTAGCTCATAGTTTAAAGTTTTGAGATTATCTTATAGTTAAAGACCAGGCCTAAGCACCTGTGGTTTTTAGAAACTTAAAATTTACATGGAGTTTTAAACTGTGAGTAATCTCATGGGTAAGGCAAAAACTACGAGCAGTCGGGGGGGGGGGGGGGGTGTACTTCGTTGTAGTTATCTGCCTCACAGTCACAGTTAACTACAGTGAAACCTGCTTTAGCGACCACTTGTATAATGGGACCACATTTTTTGTTTCCCTTGAATATGGTTTCTCATTGAAAACCTGTACTAAAGGAACCTGTACATGAAGGCCATCTTGCCTATAAAGACCACTTTTATTGTCTCCAATGAGATGTCTTTATATACAGGTTTCACTGTACTACTATGAGGTACCAGCTTGAAGTTACGACAAATGCTTGTCTGATTGCAAAACTATGAGCAGTTATTATTTTGTGATGCTGTGTAAGCCCATGTCGCTGTTTCTGGGTCTCAGTTTAAAACTCAAGTTTTCCAAACCCAAAGTTTTAAATGTGGACAGTGCCGTACGAACACAGCTAATGCAAGAAGTGAAATCCCCTGTGGAATTAGATGCTTGTCATGCTTCTATGACATTTCCGAATCAAAAGAATAATTAAATTCCGTGGCCATTCTGGTTGTAATTGTCATCCATTTCCTATTACAGGACATTAATTTGGACTAATTCAGGCCATTTTGACAAATTTAGGCCATTAATTGTCTGTAATGCAGCCTCAGGGCAGAAAATTTATATTGACATTGAAACGTTCATTCCGACTTTCAGTCCTAATCATCCATCACGAGCCACTGATTTTATCTCAGTAGGCCTGCTGTCATCAGCTTGAGATTGATATATAGCCTGCTATTTCTGATTTGGGAAATAATCCTGAAGTTACAAATCGCGTCATCATCAGCTTCAGACTTAACTTTGAAACTTAAAACTCGAGCTCGAGAAATTAGCTCAAGATATTTTGCTCAGCTTTCGCGCATATTGCGAGTCTTCGGACAAATAGAAGGATATTTTGCTAAATAGCGGGATATTTTGCAAACTAGCCCAAGATATCTTGGGATGATTATCTCAACCAAATTTCCCGCTAACACCAACATCGAGCTGATGAAGATGCAAATTAACTGGATAATTTGTGATCGAGATATTTGGCAATCTCGAGCTGATGAGTACAGGCCTTCAGTCCTAATCATCAATCACGAGCCACTGATTTTTATCTCAGTTAAGTGGCCTCTGATGGGATGTCATGGCTCAGGTCTAATGAAGTTCAAGCTAAAGCCACTAATCGAGAGAATCTGTAGAGTAAACATTGGAAGGCCGGTTAAGGGTGAAGACCCTGAGATGGAGAGGGTAGTTGCGCTGCCTCTCCTTCCCCTTTCCGTAGTCTACAGGCACAGACTCTTATTTGACACTTTACCACAATTCCCAAAGCCTTGAACAGAGACTGAATCTGTCGGTTTCTGGCTGTGTCAAAGCTTGTCCTGAGCAGTTAAAGTACAGAGCCTACTGTAGTCTTATTTTGCAGACACTGCAGACACTTGGTTTGTGCATGCATGCAAACTACCCTTTCCTATTCCGAATGATTAACTGTGGAGCATTTGCTTCTGATAAAACAATTCACCCTTCCCAACAACATAAAGTCACCCACATATACACACCCACACACGCATATGCATACAAACTGTTAATAAATTTGGATGTTCTTGAGCGAGGCATGTCCTGCTAAATCAAACCATGCTGGCCCAGTAATAATCTCCATTTTGACAAATTATGTGCATCTTTCTTAGTGACTCCCCCCCCCCCCCTTTCAATTATTGTTGGATTAACTTTGCTCTATTTGCTTCCATTTTATAATGGGATTGCCCTCCTCCTCCTCAATATCATCACCATCACCATTCCTGAAATTTTATTTTTCAAAGGGATTCTTTTCTAATCATGTTTAGCGTCCCCGCCCGCTTAATGTTTTGACGCTGCATGTTTATTATTTAATGATTTTTTTTTAATTGATAAAACATGAAAAACATATTGGCTAAAATCTCTTTTAGAAAAAATTCAAATGATTAAACCAAAAAAAGTTATGGGTGACCCATGCTATTTTGATTTTCTTTCAAATGGGAAGACTAGAGCTCATTTTTTGTTGCATCTTTTCCTGTACAAACCCATGTATCATTTCCTAAGTCCAAGTGACGGCCATTTTGAAGAAGAAAATAGCTTATTTATGATTAATTGTCAGAATTATACGTTTGTTATTTTAAGCCTGAACAAAAATCTTGAAATCTATGGTCGGCTTTTTTAAATCGTTTTTTAGAGAATACAAAATATCAAAGTATTCAAAACTGAGAAATATCAGTCCAAAGGAGGGAGAAAAAAAATGTTTAAACAAATATTTAAAAAAAAAGATTTTTGACCGATCGACCCATGTTTTGGCACCTAAAGGGCAATATAACATCTTTTTTTTAGGCCTCACCAAAAATGGCTCATGTTTATATGGAATGCAGAAGAAAGATAAATCAAATCAAATAAAATGTAAATGTAGCTAAGTGCTTTTTTCACTGCTCAAGAACAACCCAGTTTCCCACATTAGTCATACATCTCTGAAGCCATGTTCAATCGATTGCAATATGAGATGATAATGGTGCACGACTGGGACAAAAAGAAAGAAAGAATAGGATGGATTTCACACGGCATCTTCCTTACAACGGTGATTGAACTATTCTTGCATCCCGTTACATGTATGTCGGCCACGTCAGAGCGAAACTAGGGCAAAATAGCATATTGTACTAAGCCCCTTTCACATATATATGACAAGATAATTAAACTACTTCAAAAGACCTTTCCAGCACAGTGGAAGCCATTTTATGTTTAAATAAACGGCAAGGGGGAGGGGAAAATGTTTATGTGCCTAGTTCGGATATGACTTGGTTAAACGCCGCCAAAAGCCACATTTTTCAAACTTGTAAAAATGAATGGCAATTGGATGCAACAAAGGTTCTGCACGTAACTCACCGAGCTCTCTGTTATAAGATCCAAAAATATGATGTGTATGGCATTTAACGTCATAAAAACTCTGTGGTTTTGCTGCGTCAAATCTGAACGAGGCTTTACGGATACCAAATAAATCTCGTGTACAGCTAGAATGTATAAAATCAACCTCAAAGAGACTATACTTGGTATTCTGTGGGTTAACGGTTAATTATCCAAATGAATTTGACAGGGCTGCCAACCTTTGGAAAGAGTTTGGAGTGAGACATTGCGAGGGAGCGAACGACCAAGCCCGAGGGCGCGAGGGGGGGGGGGGGGTGGTGTGGAAGGGGGGTGTCCCCCCCTGCACGGTAGGGAGTTTTTACAATTTTGCAATTGAAATGGTGCAATCTGGTGCATACTTTAACCCTGATTCCACAAATACATAAGGCAGGATTCAAATAGGTTATTTGATTTCATGAAGTACACTGACCTTGAAAAAATACAAACTTCCACATTTGTAAGTGCATTGTTCCAAATCAACTGTCTTTATAAGCTTAGCAGTTGAACCTCAACCTATGATTATCTGTAACAAAATGGACAAATCCTCACCCAACAGGAACATGCATACTAAAAATAATAAATAGATATATAATATATAAAAATAATATAAAAATTAATAATTAGATATATAATGAATATATTAAAAAAATACTAAAAATAAATAAATCAATACTGCACAATTTTCATTCTTCAAAATAAGTATACCTCTTATTCAGTTAATCTTGTACTGTACCACATGGCCGATCTGGTCGTAGAGGGCTAAAGAGGACGGCCCAGGCCCATTATCCGATCGCAAACACTGAGCCACCCGGGCCGGGCCGTGCTGGGGGCCGGGCGCGATGTACAGCGATGGCAGGCCATGGCATCGACACTCGCTTGTCGTGTCTCGCACAAAAACCCCGCTTCATAGTAAAGTGACGACGTCACTCGCACACGCAGGATAAGCCAATCGCAATTCACTATCTTGCCTTTGCGCGGCAAACCGAAACCAATTTGCATTGATGGTTTAGCTTTGCGCATGTGTGGTTAAAAAAATGTTGAAACTTTCGGCAGGGATATTGAATATCCGATATAGTCAAGATCTAATAGACATTCTTTTTTGTAGCTTCTATTTCATCTTTATTCAACGATATAAAAGAAAATAGTACAATGCAATAAAACATATTGACATAATCATATACATGTGTAAAATTAACATATCGTTAGGGGCAACCAAAAAAGATCAGGATCTTGTGGACTGGTGCCCCTTTTTACAAAATTAACAAATTATAAGTAAAACATTAATAATAATCACAAGCGGGCACATCCAACACACACACTCACTCACCCAAGAGAAGGGAAGGAGAAAGAGATATTACATGTACAGTGTACATATATGAGGTAAACTTATGAAAAAGATATATGGAAATATATATATAGCGTGAGAATTCCTATGATCAGCGTGAGAGCGTGAGAATTGGGTGAATTGCGTGAGACTCACGCAGATTGCGTGAGAGTTGGCAGCCCTGATTTGATATGTTCCAATGGGTAAACTTGATATGTATGTTTAAAGAGAAGGTTGAGTTCTGGGAAGAGGTGAAAAATAATTTGCGAGCGTTATCATTCTTATTATGCAAGTGTGGAAGAACATCAGATAAGACATGTCCCTGAAAACCATGGCTCTTCAAATGCCTTCATATTCTAAATATGTCATGTAACATCGTAAAAATCCAGGGTAGGATTTTTGCGCCACGTGTTCGTGTAGACCCATATGCATCTTTCTGTGTACAGTGTTTGTAACTTTACCAAGACTTGGCCAAAATTTCCTATCATTGTGATGATTCCAGAACCTTGCAATACACACAAATTCTTATATGCTTATATCAACCTTTTCTGGTCGATTCCACACCGTTTCTTTCACAATGCAATCGCATGACCAGAACTCAACTTCATCTTTAAGGAGTATAAAGCAAAAAAGAAATAAAATATAGCTGCAGCACGAATGCAAGTCTTATATCTACATATCATATGCCACACTCACCATGGTATGGTAAGGGGGCACCTGGCACCTGGCTTCAATACATTAAACGCTATGGTTACAGGTGCTAAAATCAGGGTAATAATATCTAATGTCCTTTTGAAGTACATAGAGACCTTAAAGGTAAAGACCAGTTATGGTCATGCGATTGTGAAAGAAACGTTGTGGAATCGAACAGAAAAGGTTGATCATCTAGCATATAAGTATTGGTGTGTACTGCAAGGTTCTGGAATCATCAAACTGATAAGAAATTTGGCCCAGTCTTCATAAAGTTACAAGCACTGTACACAGAAAGATGTACATGGGACTACGCACATGTGCGCGACACGTGTGTTTATCTCTCACAGTTCAATAGATAAACTAATTTACCAAATATTATCAATTATTAGGCGGTTTCCTGGCAAAGTTTTTATCATCATGTACTAGTCAAAACGTATTCTTTCACATGATTTGTAATAAAGAGCTTCCATTTCATTTTTTGAAATTGGGGCGTTTCCAATACTGGTCTTTACCTTTAATAATGTGATATGCCCCTGTAAAAGATTGGATTATTAATTCTATTAACTCATAAAACAAACTATATTAACAAATTTAAGAGAGTGAAAACAATCTTTCATGTTTTAACATAATTGCCTTCATGACCTTCTTTTTATAGGTCACTTTTAGCATTATTTCTGCAGGTATACGTGACATGTTTTTATCAGAAGATGAAATATGACCTCAGCTACAAGATTTGATCACCCAAATAACATATAATTAATCCAATTTTTAATTGATTTTTTTTTCAGTTGGTGATTTAAAGGTACTATGTCCCTTTTGCAGCCAACCTCAAATGCTGTAGAACTTTGCAGGAATTATGAATATGTCATGTATGTCCTTTCTGTGAAATTTAAACGTTAGCAGTGTCCTCATATTCAAATTATGCAAGGAAACCTGTTTACTTGCTAGACTTCACTGTCAGACACTATTGAGTGACTGACTGGCTTTTTTTCTTCTTTGGTAATAACATACATAAAATGAGCTGTAAATGGTACATGAGCATTTGTCTACATAAATAACCCACTTCTTGTGATGGCCAAAATTAAACTGATTGAATCTTTGCGCAGCATAAAACGTATGACCATTCGGTACAATTGTCTGAAAATCAAGACTATTACTTTTGGGCTCTATAGCCCTAAAGTCGATTTGACAACTAATAGTCGTTATTTTCCCACTTGAAGACATTTTCAAGCCCCACCATTTTTAGGGAAGTTCTAAATTAGTATTATCTTTCACATGCAGTTGGAATTTAACTTTTTCATTTTTTGGGCCTGCAAATGGGACATAGTACCTTTAAATAAATAAAATCAAATAGAGAAATGATTATAAAAAAAACTCTACCCAAGTAAGCAGCCAGGGGACGGATGGCTGTAAGTCCTCTCCAAGGGACTTGGTAATGAGGATTAATGCCTTACCAAAGGGCATGAGCGCAATTTCGAACCCGGGACCTCTCGGTTTAATACGAGACCACGTACTGCTCCACCACTGAGCCATCATACTAACTTAAAGTAGTGTATGTTCTCATACATGTAAGTAATGCCTCAGTCACACCTTTGCGTATATGGCTTGCGTATCGCTGCGTATCAAGAATTACCATTGCTTTACAAAAGAAAATCATTTCTTGATATCAAGAAATAGGAATAAATGTTAAAACCGCTTGTCATAAATACGCAGCAATACGCTAGCCAAATACGCATAGGTGTGACTGAGGCATAAGGTGTTTAATTTCAAAACATATAAAGGCTTGTGGTCTGTTCAACAGTGGCTGAACTCTTTCTTTTTCTGTGTTTTAGGAGAACTCAAGCCAAGTATGAACAGAACTGGGACAAGAGGTTGCGATTCTGGTTCTGCTGTACCGCTTCGGGAGAAACTCAAGAGGTAAGACATTGATACGTATGCCTCAGGGAAAATCCTGGAAATATATTCTCTTTTTTCCAGTGAGGGAAATGTCAGGGACCTTTGGGAAAATCTCCCAACATTAGTGAAGAATTAATCAGGGAAATTCATGTGCTCACGAAGAAGGTACATGCGTAGTCTCTGGTGGAGCTAAGACCAGAGTAATGATATCGAGAGTCTTTAAAAAGCGTGTAGAGACGTTATATCAGAATGTGATTGTGCACCTTACAAGAATGGTATATCATTATAGACCCATTTTGTCTATAGATATATAGGTTGTCTACTCCATTATTTTGATATTTTCTTTTTCATCTAAATTGAATATTATTATTTGTATTTTTTTCTTTTCCCCCTTATTTTCCTAATTTTTCTACTTCTCCTTCTTCTCCTTCTCATTTTCCTGATCCTCCTCCTCCTCTACCTCTTCCCCTTACCCCTCCTCCTCCTCCTCCTCCTCTTCCCCTTACCCCTCCTCCTCCTCCTCCTCTTCTTCCTCCTTCTCCTCCTCCTCCTTCTCCCCCTCCTCCTCCTCTTCCCCTTACCCCCTCCTCCTCCTCCTCCTCTTCTTCCTCCTTCTCCTCCTCCTCCTCCTCCTCCTCCCTTGCCCTCTTATCCTCCTCCTTCTCCTCCTCCTTCTCCTCCTCCCCTTACCCCCTCCCTACCCCTTCGCCCTCCTCCTCCTCCTCCTCCCCTTACCCCCTCCATACCCCTTCGTCCTCCTCCTCCTCCTCCTCCTCCTCCTTCTCCTCCTCCCCTTACCCCCTCCATACCCCTTCGTCCTCCTCCTCCTCCTCCCCTTACCCCCTCCCTACCCCTCCTTCTCCTCCACCTCCCCCTCCTCCTCCTCCTCCTCCTCCTCCCCCTCCTTCTCCCCTCCTCCTCCTCCTTCCCCTCCTCCTTCTCCTCCTCCTTCTCCTCTTCCCGCTCCAGAGTGCCTTTTCAGACATTGCCATCCTGTTCTCAGAGTTCTTCCGAGACCTTGACGTGGTTCCCACCGACGTCCTTGCGGGCCTGATGCTTCTTAGGGAAGAACAAAAGCAACGCAGAAGAGCCATAGAGAACTCCCCCCAGAACAGTGTCTTCAAGTTCTTGTCGGGCGTTGCTGTGACACCCGAGACCAAGTTCCTGGACTTACATAAAGCAGTATGTTTAAAAAATGGGATTCACTTTTGACATTTAGTTGCTTGAAATAGTATGATAATAATAATAATTATTATTATTATAATCTTGTTTTTCCAGGGAAGCCTCATCAGCTTCAATGCTGTTCTTCCCAAGGGCCCTGCAATCATTATTACCCAGCAATTGCCAGGTACCCATTTACACCTGGGTGGAGAGTGGCGAATGTGGATGAGTGTCTTGCCAAAGGACATTAGTGCCGGGCTTATATCAATGAATTCAGTTTCAAAGTCACTGGTATTGAAAAGCTTGTCTTCATAGATAAAATGGCTGGATAAGCTATATAATATAACAATTACATGATATTCTCAAGGCCTGGATTTTTTTAAATGAAATTATTCCATGTTCATGAATGTCATTATAATTACTAGTCTCCATTTTTCTTTTGGTTGAAAATTCCCAGCTACAGAAGGAATTGTCTTGTTTGATTTCATTGATAGTTGTACACTTTACATGATTTTATGCAGTATTTCTTAACCCTTACTGTACTGGGGGGGGGGGGGGGGGGGCCTGGGAGGCCCCCCCTCAACATTTTCGGAGATTGCGCCGCAACCGCTTGGAATTTTGAATTGTCGTTTCATTACTTTTTTCCCTCAAGTCTTACGCACATTTTGATACCATTTTCGTCGAAATCGGATATACCTGTAAGGCGTTACATAACAATTAGTATGCGCATGTCATCAAAAAAAAAAAAAAATTTACAAATCGCATCAAAATTTGCATAAATTATCATTATTAATTACATTAAAATAAATTTTTTGTGTTAGAAAAGAAGTTTCATTTGAATAATGAGTTTCAACATTCAAAAATTGGAGTTTGACACGTTTTCTGTAAAATGCATAAAATTAGCGCATTTTGCATAATTAATTAGGCTAACCACAAAAATTTGCATATTCTGAAAAAACTAATTATACCATCTTGTTCCTTACGTAAATATCTACAAACATGCAAATTTTCGTGTTCATCGGACAATCGACGGCCGAGATCATAGGGGGGGGGGCCTCCCAGTCCCCCCCCCCCAGTCAGAGGGTGCTCAAAATAGCCCAGTACAGTAAGGGTTAAGGTAAAGTTCATAGTTTTTATGTCATTTGCAATGTTATTTCTTTCATTCCACCCTCTTTAATACTACAGGAGGACATGGATCTATTTGAAGAGCTTCATTACTACTTCAAGTTTGCTGCAGCTTCGTACGGTTGGAAGGGCTATGTGATGGTCTACGGTGCTGAGGGGTGCTGCACTATGACGAGAGAGTGCAGGTTGGTCAATCATTTGTGGTATATTGGTCCTACATATAAAGTTAAATAGATGTTTGTGCAATGGCCACATGTGGCAAGCCAGCCAATGTGTCATCTACATTTATGGAAATTAGAAGGTGAAAAGCAACATCCTACATCCATTTCGTTTATTTAACCTCTGCTTAGGCGAGGCGTCAAAAATAAATATACGAGCCAGCGGCAGCTGACTGCACTTGTGCGTCCTGGCTGCATTTTTTAAATTAGCTCAGCCGGCTACCGCTGGCGGTAGAAAATGGCATTCAAAAGCATGCGCCGGCTGCCGCCTTTCGAATGGAAACCGAACCTCAGATCCCAGCCTGGCGCAAGCCGGCTGGGTTAATAAGTGAAAAATAATTGCCCCAGCCAGGCTTCGGCCGTAATTGCAGCCTCGATGCGCCAATACGTGAGGCGGCAGCCTGCTGGTATCAATATTTTTGACGCCTCGCCTTACTAGCTTGGTTTTTACTTGCACTGGACCTAGCATATTTTACTGTAAATTAACAAGTGCTTTGTCCACACACCATTCCAGCAATTCATGACACTCCTTCTAGTTTTCTGCCTCACCTACCATCCCAGTATAGCTTCCTGAGGGAGCTGCCAAAGGGATTACCCAACCAAGTACCAAGTACCAAGTTTATTCCTATTTTTCTTTCGATCCTCAGATGCTGCTGTTTTAAGAGACGTCGCCACTACCACCTAGACGAGACTTCGGATCCCGACGCCGACAACTGCTGCATGTGCAACTTTGCTGCCCTCAAGAAGATGTCGGGCCTGAGCAACAACGACATCGTCTACGCCACATTCCACGTCTCGGTCAGTAACAAAGACGAGTCCTCCGTGACCGAAAGCTATGGGATAGATACCGAGGGTACAGTGCTGGTCGGGCAGACAAAAGAAAAGGGGGGCTTGTCGGCCGGGAAGAGGGACGTCTTAAATTCAGCGGGGGGTCATCATAAGACCCCCCTCGATCCGGCTCAGACCCCGGAATCGGGGATCTGTCTCAAGACGAGCCTCTCCTTCCAAGAGGAGATGGATGACCGCATGATGACCTTTGACACGGGGTCGTTGACCTCGGCGGATGTCTTTGATGATGGTTTACTGTCTTGTGGTGGTCGTTTTTGTTCTTGCTTGCCTCCCTCTCTCTCCCCCTGCAGTACAGCTTGTTGTGAATCTGATGTTTTATCTGCTGGGAGTGTATCAAGCCTGTCACAGTCAGAAAATCTGGTATGCCATTTGTTCCTTTTTTTTTATTTTCTATCATTTTGTAGTCTCATTTTGCCCTTCAGTTTTTTCAGTTTGTTGCATGGCATGCTTTCAAGTTTGAGTCTTGTGGCCCTCCTACCACCCTCTTTCAGATAGTGACTGCCTCCCCCTACTCCCCTCCATCCCTCCATCCCATTCCCCCTCCCCCTACCCCCCCCCCCTCCACCCATTCTCCTAATGGAACTAATCCTCTCTCCCTCGTCTCTACCTACCAATCAAATCTTGATGTAGTAAAGTGGACCTAGCTCAATACATCTTTGTTAACCATAAGGTTACACAACTAAATCCTAAAGTTGAAATGGACTAGTTAATCATATTTTTTGCGAAATAGGTAATCCATCCATTAGTTTTTCTAGGTGTTGAAATTCCACAGACCATAAACTGTACATTTTAGTAATATGATATCATGATCATATGATATCCATTTATACATCTAGAAGTCCTATAATGTAATTTGATAGTTCCAAAATTAATAGTAGACCAACACATTGAATTAGCAGCACTTTCAGTTTTGGTTGTTGGGCTTATAATGTTCTCCCAAACCTTTTGAATGATATTGATTTGTATGGCACCAGGTCATAGTTATTTCATCTTCAACTTAAAAGCAGAGAATATGAGTCATGCATAAATTCTAGGACCTTTTCTCGTAAAAGGTAGATTAATGTGCTTCTTAGATCAGGATGAATAAAAAAAATTGAGTCTTAAAAAACAACAACTTGCACAATAGAAGTACCGACTTATTATGCACTGTTGGTATAGTTCTGTTTCCCCAATAAATACCCAAATGTAGACGAAAAAGGTATTAGAATCCCTACCGGTGCTCTGAAACTGAGTATTACCTAGAAATACATTTACCAGTCTGTCAGTCTAACAAATCTAGCAGTTGAAGTTAACTGTCCAAATTATAAATTAATATTTGTATGTATTTTGGTTATTCTGTAAGTAGTGTTTTACGTTCTTGTTAAATTATATGATAATTTCCCTGAATTATATAGGAATGTGGGAAATATTTTCTTTAATCTGACTAAACAAAAACAAAATTCATTGCCCCCCCCCCCCCCCTCTCCCCTAACCTGTGCCTCTCCTTAAATTTGGGCATGCTTTTCCTATTCTCGTTTCTCACACTGCCTGGAAAAAACAATCAAAATCTTTGCAGGCTTCTGCGGCTTTATGTTTTCTTTTAACTCTAACCCTTTAGTCTCTCTCTCTCTCTCTCTCTCTCTCTCTCCCTCTCTTTCTCCTTCTCTCTACTTCCCTCCCCTCTCTCTCTCTCTCTCTCTATCTCCTTTTTCGTTTATATCCCTGTTCCTTTTCGTTTCTCTTAGTGTATGTAATTTCCGCTATGTGCTTTATCTCTCTCTCTCTCCCGATCTTTCTTTCCATTTCTATCTCTCTCTCTTCCATATCTTTCTTTTTCTCTCTCTCTCTCTCTCTCTCCCTCTCTCTGTCTGTCTTTTTATCTTCTTCCTATACCTGGCTCTATGTCTTTCTCTATTGTAATTTAACTATGTCACCTGTCTGTATACGTTTATCTTCCTATCTTTCTCTTTGGGGTCTTTCATCCCAATTTGTCCACTCTATTTTCTCAGCTCTTTAAACAAAATTATTGCCTTGTTCATTTCAGCCTAAAGTGGAACTTTGCCGCAATTTTGCTTTAGCTACTAGCCTCTTCTCTGCACTCCCGTCTTCCTATGCATTTTCTGGAAATCTTACTCATTATTTTTTGAGATACCTTCAACTATTGCATGAGCTATGTCTCTCATAGCATTAGCTACAAGTAGAAGTTTCTGTGCATAGTTGCTTTGCTTTTCTCCTTGTCTGCTTGGTAGTGCTTGCTTTACAGTAGCATTTCACCACATTTTAGAAAACTTTTTATCTTGGCCAAAAAACACGTGACAGCGCTTGATATGCACTTGAATGAGGTCCGGCTTATAAGATACATGAATGCTTTCACATACTTGATTTAAAGGTATAGACCAGTTTTCGAAATGCCCCCCTCTCAGAAAATGAAATGGAAGCTCTTATTACCAATCATGTGAAAGAATATGTTTTGACTAATACGTGATGATACAAATTTTGCCGGGAAACCGCCTACTAATTAATATATTTGATATATTATCAGATCGAACCGGCCTGGATAGATATCGCGAATGCACTCCAACATTGGACATTTGGGCATATATTTCTGCTTTTTTGCGAATTTAGGATGAAGTATTGCTATCTAATCCTCTGAAGGCAATATTTAAACAATATTGAATGGATATTTTGCACCCAAAACCCTTGAACTGCAATTTTACCACTACTGGTCTATATCTTTAAAGTGAAGGCTTGATGTAACACATATCTGTGAACAGCATATAGTTTTTTGTAATCTGATCATTGCTGTTACATTGACATTTACATACAAATGCATGATTCACAAATTGATTGTCGTTCCAGACAGTTTTCAATTATCCAGAAAAAGATTTGAAGAGTTTTATAATCTTTCATGAACTTCCAAGAAAATCTTTGAATACTTTCTTTTATTTTCCGGTTCGATTAACCGTTACCTGGGTAAGTATAAAGATATGAACCAAAATGTGAAAAAAAATCATGTAACTTTTCATGAACTTGTTCCAAGGACACCTCTGAATATTTTGGTCTGTTCCACGGTTTGATGAACCTTTTTTGGATAAATATGTCTACAAAACTTTGGAACTCTGGGAGAAAAAGAAAAAAGTTATGAGCCATTGTGTTAAATGAGTCAACTTCATGTCTTTTTGCTTAATGTCTCTAAAACTTTGAAATGAATTTGCACATAGTTTGTAGTTTAAAGAAGATAAAAAAAGACTAATGCAGGTAAAGAGGGAAACTGTTATTTCTACAGAAATTTTCTTGTTGAAGGATGTGCTTGCTTGCATACTGTCTGTTCTTGTCCTTCTTTTTCAATAATTGCAAATCTTATCTTGGAAGGACGCATTAACTTGTGACCTATTCTCTACTCTTGCTTTTGCTTTGCCCTTTAATCGTTTCTTGCTTTTCCCCTCCCTGTATTTGCCTCGTGTGTTTTCCTCCCTGTGAGTGGAGTAGAATAGTCTGGCTGTAACATCAGTGTGGGTTTGTGCTTGTGTGTTCTTGGGATATTCCACTCTGGTGACAGGTAAATATGTTCTGATCTAAAGAGTGGAGCTAAAAGAGCAAGCTACAACTCTGTCCGCGTCTTGGATACCACTATTAATGTATATGGGTTTGTGTGTGTAATAACCGAAGATGTGTATTTTGTGTACTGCTTGTTAATGGTTTAGGTAAAAAAATAACATTTAATTGATTATTGTTTGTGTCAGTTATGATGTACAGAGCATACATTGGAAGCCAATGACCCCCTTCCCCTCCCCTCCCCGCCACACACACACACATACCCTCTGACCCACTACTGCTCTAGAGTATGTGTCAGCAATTCTTCCAAGCAAAACCAATACCTTCTTGAAGCAATAATGGCGACTTTAGTTTCGAAAGCAGTATTGGTTAATCTTAATTCTCTGACTTTTATTTGTTCATGTTTACACATAATAATTATTTCCTTTTCCTCTCTATCAGATTTTTAATAGCTGAAAAAACCTTGTCCCTTTCATTATTCTCATATAAACAGTTGAGATGTTTGTTTTGAAAGCAGACTTGGTTTCTAAATGTGTGGTTAATAACAGTAAAGGCAATGTTTACATAATTGTATGTATGCATGGTGCCTTGTACATGCATATTGAAACTGCACCATTTTAATTTGCGGTGATAGTGATATCGATACTGGACTTTTGGTATTCTAGGGGTGCGTTCAATCGAATTTTCGAAGCTAGAATCACAAACATGAATCACAATTCAAAACGCCGTTACAAAAAGCAAGGTCACTGCAGTTTGCGTTCAAGCGATTTTTCATCAACGCTGATTCTAGCTCATTGCGAGCCAAACCACTGCGCATCACACTGCGCAGTATGGCCCAGGAACTTCGGCGCGCGCTTTCTGGAATTGTTTACGGCCGACTGTCGACTGCTGTTTTGAGCATAGATCGCAATAATAAGACAAAGAATGAGAAGGTGATAGAAGGAAGAAACAAAGAATAACATAAGGAAAGACAGAAAGATAAAGTCGATAGAATGATTAAAACAAAGAATAACATAAGAGAAGGTGAAAGAAGGAAGAATCGAAGAATAACATAAGGAAAGACAGAAAGACAGAAAGAGAGAGTGATAGAATGCTTAAAACAAAGAATAACATAAAAGGTGATAGAAGGAAAAAACAAAGCATAACATAAGAATAGAAGGAAGAAACAAAGAATAACAAAAGAGAAGGTAATAGAAGGAAAAAACAAAGAATAACATAAAAATAGAAGGAAGAAACAAAGAATAACATAAGGAAAGACAGAAAGAGAATGTGAAAAAAGGAAGGAACAAAGAATGACATAAGGAAGAACAGAAAGAGAAAGTGATAGAATGATTAAAACAAAGAATAACATAAGAGAAGGTGAAAGAAGGAAGAATCAAAGAATAACATAAGGAAAGATAGAAAGAGAAAGTAACAGAATGATTAAAACAAAGAATAACATAAGAGAAAGTGATAGAATTATAAAAACAAAGAATAACATAAGCAAAGATGATAGAAGGAAGAAACAAAGAATAACATAAAGAAAGACAGAAAGAGAAATTGATAGAATGCTTAAAACAAAGAATTACATAAGAAAAGGTGATAGAAGGAAAAAACAAAGAATAACATAAGTATAGAAGGAAGAAACAAAGAATAACATAAGGAAATACAGAAAGAGCAAATGATAGAATGATAAAAACAAAGAATAACATAAGAAAAGGTGATAGAAGGAAAAAAACAAAGAATAACATAAGAATAGAAGGAAGAAACAAAGAATAACATAAGGAAAGACAGAAAGAAAAAATGATAGAAGGAAAAACAAGGAATAACATAACGGAACAGGCCACGATGGTATAGTGAACGCAAATTGCATGCAAAGCGGGCGCGCGGTTTTTCCCAAACCGGAAGAGGCTTCGTCATACAATCATGATTGAGAACTCCGTCCGTTCAATCGAATTTTAGCGACCGTGATTCGTTTGAATCATGATACAAAACGCATCTTTTTCAGCGTTTCATGTTTGTGTTTTCAAACACGTTTATTTTTACGACCGACGAAAAAATCGCTTGAACGCATTGCGTTTTAAACTAAACGTCTTTAGAAACTGTGATTCTAGGGTGAAAAAGTGTCGATTAAACGCACCCTAGATGATATTCACTGAGTCACGTTTTGTATGAATGTGATTGTTTTTTAATTATTGTGTTTCTTGTATATATGAATTTGATAGTGCATGTTAACGTTATGTGTATATTGCATAATAATCACACATTTACTGTAGTGCTCTGTAGGACCTTCTGTACATACTGACATTTTGACATTAATTCCCACACAATGTACACTGTATTGTACTAAAACCTTTAGACAATAGGTCATTATAATTATCCCAGTGACACTTCTTGGCGAACAAATTGGTATCATAAACGAGCTAATGGCCACTGACCGTTTAATAAATTTTGTTTCACTTTTTTAACTTGGTGTAATCTGTTAGATAGGACTACAGTTTTATTGACCTTTCATATGCTTGTATGTGACAGACATCCACAGAGATGCATGTTGTCAGAAAAAAAAGTCATATGCATTTCTTGTACCATAGCATGGCATTGATTAGGGTAGTGTAGACCATAGATAGTAATTTTACTATAAATGTATGCATCATCTGTTTGGAGCAAGAAGGGTGTTAACTCATGTGCTTTTACACAGAGTTAACACCCTTCTGGCTGTGAACAGATGAAATGTTCTTTACTTGCTATCAGAAGAGTGTACACTTGTGCCCTTCCGGCTCTCAGCAGACATTGTCATTTCGAACGGTGTTGAAAAGGGAAGTCCACCCTGATATTTAGTTGGTTTTAGTAGAAGGAGAAAAATAAAATAAACAGTTCAGTGAAAGTTTGAGCAAAACCCCATTAACAATTTTTGAAAGGTGTGATCAATCAAACACAAATTGGCAACTCTGTGACATATCTTGCAAGGTACCCTCTCATTTGCAGTGTTACTATAAATATTTCAAAATGTTATATATTCCCTTAGGGAAATTTTCAATCATATATCCACCTTAAATATAATTATGTAAATAAGTTTTTTTTACAGCCCCTGTTTGACACAAATCTATTCCATCATCAACACCAAAGAAAATGAAAGTATATGAAATTTTCTGTACAGTGCAAATTGGCGAGGATCTCGCAAGATAGGTCACAGTGTTGCCAATTTGTCAGTGTTCCACTGACTTTCCTATTTTTTATTGGATATTGCTCAAACTTTTACTAATTTGTTTCTCTCATTTTTCTGCTTTTATTAAAACCAACTTAATATCAGGGTGACTTCCCCTTTAACTCTAGGTTAAATTATATGCGTTAATGCCCTTTCTGGCTTCAAGTTACGATATGATAAACAGAATGATGAATGATCGCGTAACCAGTTATCTATGTGTGGTTTGTCACGTAGCATGCTCGTAAGGTAGTTAGACAACCTCGCATGAAGAGAAAGGTTGCGAAAGCAAGGTCCGCGGCCAAGGTAAAAACTATCCACTTTATGTCTTGATGCATGGTCTGATGCACGAAGCAGCACTAACTCATGCAGTGACAACTGCTTACTGTGCAGTGTGACATCCTAATGCTTTTACAGCACAGTTTTTAACAATGCAGCTTCTATAATTATTAGCTTGATGCGATGATATCATATATATATATATATATTCCTAATATATGGATGTTGGTAGAAGTGTAGAGTGATAGATAACGATCTGATATACAACTATTGCCTGCTTTGAGGGACACGGTTGAAACTATTGCCCAAGGAGATCTCTAAACTGCACCGTACCCCAAGATGAATTTGGGGGCATAGTGCAATCTTAAGATCATAATCACAATTATAATCTTCATATGCGATACGTCACCTGACTGTGAATCACAAGGTCCGCGGTTCAAGTCCCGCTGAGGTAACTAATGTCCTTTGAGAAGACATTGTAAATGGGTACCTGGCTTCCTTGGGATCCTTGAAATGCTAGAGGGCCATAAAGGCAGCCATACTAAAGCCAGGGTAATAATCAGGAGTATCAAGTCTGACATATATGAGCACTATACAAGAACACAATATTCAATATTACTTCATCATTACCCTTTTCACAGATTTAACATTGCAGGTATTATAAGATAGTGTACATTGCATGCTCTAATGGCTTATGTAACGATTTAGAGCTGAATTATGATTTTATCAAACTAATAATGCAAGGTTTCAGAGTTTTTATTTTTGCACAGATTAGAAGAGCTTTGGTTTAGAATTCCACACACTGCTTTTATACAACTTTAACTAATTCCACTAACTCACTTGTAACTTTTAAAGTAGGTAACGATTCATCGTCGGCACCTGAGTTTTTTTACACTATAATTTAACAGCAATGCATGGATTAAACATTGGTTTCCTGTCTGATGTATGTAAATTGTATTTCATTATGCTTTGTCGATCAAAGTTTTAGAAAATCATTGTGAAATCAAATATTTTCATTGGTTTTTAATTTCAACATCTCAAAATATAAATTTCATCGTTCAACCCCAAAATCATCAACTTTCAAATGAAGTTTTGCAACAACAATAAATGACTTTTTACTCTGTTCTTGTGTTGCACAAAAGAAGAAGAAGAAAATGATTTTATTCTGCCAGCTGCTTTTATTTTGCACACAACTTGTAATACTGCAGAAGCACAAAAATATATGTTCACAGATTTACGAGTAGTTCTAAGTCATGAAAGTTGTATATCTTGTATGTTGTATTTGTATTTATTAGAAAAGGTACATGAATATTTTGTTTCAGAAAAAAAAGCCTAATAATTATTACAAAATAATATGGAAAAAAACATTTGAAAGATATATCTGTACATGGAAACGATATGAATAATTGAAAAGGTATTTATATGTATATGTATGCATTACTTCAAATTAGACTAAATGTTTAGAAAATGACCGACAATAATTCATATAAGATTTTGTGTTGATAATTTACCTGCTTGTGTACTGTATGATGGCGATTCATAAGTGGATAAATCTGATAGTAATCATTATAACAGAAATTGTAAATCACACAAATTTGCAAAATGCAAAAGTTGCATGTTGCGAAAGTCTGGTTTGACAGTAGGATGCACTTCAAATCATATTAATGTTTATGATGTGATAAATGAAAGTGTGGTTAAAGACGATCCTATGTGTTTCACCTTTTTTTCTTTTGGGAGCACCAATTACAATCTTGGCAGCACTTTTTCAAGTCTCTCTGAATAACATGATATGTTTCTTGTATCAACTCTGCTTTCTTTCTTTGCTTAAAATCAGGAATTATTTCTACAAGAAAGTCCTTTTTTTGTAATTATGAGATCATACCTGGGATGTTTTATTTACTGGGTTTCTTTACAAATTCAAATTTCTCCCAGGTTACCTAACATTCAAAGAAAGTCTTGTTTAGTAAATAAAATATTTCACTATGGTACCTTTAGAATATTAAATTCTTTTTGATAGCATATGATTGGGGAAGGGTATATATTTAAAACAAAAAGAAAACAAAACTTTTAACTTAACAATTAAGGCTTCATTCCTTACACATTTAAATGCACAGCTACATGTTCAGTACACCATAAAACAACAGGTTTAACAATATAGTTATCATTTATTGACTAGAAAAGAAATGGTCCACATTAATCCTGTTATATTATGCCTTGCAGTCAGTTCACAAACTTGCACCATGATGGTAACCTTTTAGAGATTATCATTTTCTGTATCTTTTTTTAAAACATTTTGACTTTAATAGCACAATTGTGTATAATTTATATCCACAATGGAATTGCACTTTTTAGATGTTGAATAAGCAAATAAAAAAACAATTTCTTTTTATTTATTGATTGTTTCCATTCATAGATGCTGCTTCAAGTAAAGATCTGATGTACATTGTATGAAAATTTGTGGTGAACACATGTAATGTCAAATGCATCTGTAAAACACTGGCCATTTAAGACCAGTATTATTTTTAACACGTTGACTACTAATTCTCTAATTGCCATTGGCTTAATACATGGACCACTTGGTTTCCGTGGACACTGGGTCAACATTGTACAAGCTTTACTGTGATTGGATGATTTTCAGACTGATGATAATGCACGTAACTTGGATTCAGGCTTTCACCTATAGCTTTGATATATCGGGCCCAAGCTGCTTGATTGAGCTTAACTAATTGGAGTCATTGCATCAATTAACATCAGATATTTTTGTGTATGAACTGTATTGAAGTAATTGATTTCATTTAATCAATTTCATTACATCAATTTCATGACAGGCATTCAATTATTCAAACTAGCCAAATGGAATATTGCTAGTTTGCATTCAAATTTTTGTTTCTTCACATCGAGGGGTCAGTAACACAAAAACGTAACTCCATTTTGGCCATTTTGAGAAAAAGTGGTTTAAAGATAGAGGTCCACTTAGGCCTTAAGGAGTTAAGTCTATGTTTCACTAGCCATTGACTTCAATGGGGTTTTGGGTGAAGTTAAGTCTTTGTGTTTCCTGGAAAGCCCATATTTTTCTGAACATTTTGATATCAAATACTCATTTTGGCAAAATATGGAGATACATCTTTGTGTCACTGAACCCTCGATATGATCAGTAATTGTCATTAAAGTGTAAAAGTGGAGAGGATATATTAAAGCCCCACTGTCCTACTTGTAGCTACTTGCTCCCTCTATTTAGAAAACAATGCCTAATCGGTGACCATTGGTCCCCATGATCCTCTTTTTCTTATGTTAATTGAGAGCTGAGTTGATGAGATGGCCACCTTTCAGTGACCTTCCTGGGTGGTCTAATCCCTCCTAGCCAAAATAGTACAGATGGGCTTTAAATTGTAAAAGTGAAATGGATATATTGATGTTGTCAATTTGAAGAGGTAGAGGGATGATTTTTGAGATATTTTTTGATGTTTAACCCTCAGGTGTGGGAGACGCCATTCTTCGTAGCGTTGGATCATGAGAGGAGTCGTGTGGTGGTGTCAATCAGGGGCACGCTGTCCGTCGCCGACATCGTGACCGACCTCAGCGCAGACACAAGCCCCATCTCAGGTCAAGACGAGGAGTCACCGTACCAGGGTCATAAGGTAAGATTGTGGTAGGTTATGTGTTGAGATGTGAATATGCACCACACAATTTATAACGTGCAGCTACTATATAAATATACTCTACTGCGCGTTGCTGACAAAAACAAAATGGTACTATTTTACAGGCACACAGTAGAAACTATTCAAAAGTTCCTGAAAACAAGTACGTCTTCAATAAAACTTTGAAGACAGCAACAGATGAGGCCTTCCTTATGTCTAGTAGTAGGTTATTCCAAAGCTCCAAGAGTTACCTTTTGTTTTTGTGTGAACGTAGCTTTAGAAGCAGCTTGGCCTGTGTACTTCATAAGTTTAATATGGATGTGATTGATAAGATTTTAATTCAGACAAATCATTTGGGGCTTGACCATTCAATGCTTTGTAAACAGGTGTGAATATGTGCCAGATTATTGTTTATGACATGAGCCCCTCATGGCCCAAAACACTGTGGTACATGTTAGATATCTAAAACATGATTGCATCATCCGAAATTAAAACTGGAGTTTGTGGAATACGTCCTCTTTGTTCGTCATACTTGTAAACAAGTAAAACAGGCGATTTGATGATTTTTTTTTTATAGTGAATGGATGTATAGGACCAAAAGCGTTGATTCCCCCCCCCCCCTTTCATTGCAATATAAATGTTCTCTATTGTTTATGTTATTTGAGAAAAAGCGTATCAGAATTAATATTAGCCATATTATTTGGAACTAACAACTAACTTTAAGACATCTCCCCCCCCCCCCCCTGGACTATTTGCCCCACAAAGATGAGAACCCAAAGAAGTAAATCCTTGGAAAATTATCAACTACCCCCAACACCTGCGCCCAGAAACAATTACCCAAAATAACTCTGAATACCACTACCTTGTGGTAATTTAATCAGGGGGGGGGGGGGGGAGGGGGCTTAATCCTGTTTTTTTTTTTGGAGGGGGACGGGGCTTTTGTCCAAGGGGGGTAATTGTCCTAGTAACACGAAACATAATATACCAGAGGAATGGTTTGCAGACCATTCGTCCAAAAGTCCAAAGATCAATTTTATAATAATAATATGCCGTTCTTGTATAGTGCATAACAAATCATGATATAATATCTCTATGCGCTTCCAAAAGGCTTTGGATATCGTTATCTCGGCTTTAGCTCTGGCAACCATAGTGCTCAGTGCTTTCGAGTCATGTTTCATACTAGTAACCCACTTACCGGTAATACATTTTCATGTCATTCTTTGCAGGGTATGGTTGCAGCAGCATCTTACATCAAAAGAAGACTGATAGACGATATGTTACTCCACCAAGCATTCACTTCAGATGAGGTATAATGGCAATGGCCATATTTGTAATGTTTAAAATACTGTGGTTTACAATTTTACAATAGAAACTGCATTTATGGTGCTGGTAGATAAATGATTTAATTGAAATCTATGAATACTTTGTGGTACCACAATCAACAACTGTGGTCATATATTTTTTGACCAGCTGTTCCGATTTTTCCTAATGTTCACAGGGTTACTAACCGTCTCTTTATATTCAAATTTAAACAGAAGAAATTAAAAGGGATATTGATTATGAATAAAGAGAGCAAAAAGATCGATACAGCATGCCATATTTGGTGAATTTTGCCAACATATACAGTTAACAACTAAAAGTAATTATACCCTTATCAAATTTTGTACTTTATTAAGTATGTGAAAAATTGATTTGTCCCAACTTGTGTTTCTTAAGAATGTGACATATTACATTTTGAATCTATAAGTATTCAACAAAGGCTCTAACTCAACCCGCCCAACTTTAACTCTAGAGTTACGAGAACACAAAAAACATCAAATTTACAAAGGGTATGAATAATTTCTTTGTTGACTTTATATATCTCAGATTTTTTATCTTTTCATCAGATTTTTTTTCTCCCTATAAAGAGCCTTTAGAAAAATGTGGCTTCATTTTAATCAAAAATACATTTTCTTCTTAACCACTTCCATAGGAAAGAGGAACACAGAACTATCAACTGTTGTTACTTGGTCATTCCCTGGGAGCTGGAATAGCGGCCATCTTGGGTATCATGCTGAGACCAGACTACCCCTCACTCAAGGTCTATGCCTACTCTCCTCCAGGGGGGTTGCTATGGTGAGTTGGATGGTGGTAGTGGTGGTGGTGGTGTTGTTGGGGGTGGTGATGGTAATGGTGGTGGTGGTGGTGGTAGTTGTGATAGTGGAAGTGATGGTGATAGTCGTGGTGGTGTTGGTGGTGTGTGGTATTGGGGTTGGTGGTGGTGGTGGTGGTGGTGGTGGTGGTGGTGGTGGTGGTGGTGGTGGTGGTGGTCGTGGTCGTGGTGGTGGTGGTGGCGGCGGCGGCGGCGGTGGTGGTGGTGGTGGTGGTGGTGGTGGTGGTGGCGGCGATGGCGATAATGATGATGATGAAGAAGATGATGATGATGATGATGATGATGATGATGTTAATGATGATGATGATGGTGATGATGATGATGATGGTGATGATGGTGATGATGTTGACGATGATGATGATGATGATGATGATGATGGTTATTGTTGTTGGTCATTCGTTGGGAGCTGGTAGAATGGCCATATTGGATATCTTGATCAGACCAGACTAGTCTTCAATGAGTAAATATGATAATGATGATCTGGGGGGTGTTTCACAAAGATCCTAAGTAGAACTTAACTCTAAGTTGGACTTAAAAGTTATGGACAGCCATTGGAGTCTTAAAATGAAATATATTCAAAAGCAGAAATTCAAGTATTTTAGACTTTTCATAAATTCCACATCAAGAACATGAAATCTCCCATGATAATAGAAAATATGATTGATTTGAATCAACATTTCATGCCTTTTAAAATAACTTTTACAATATATTTTCAAGGATGCTAACGGCTTTCCATACTTGTTAAGTCCAACTTAGAGATAAGTTCAACTTAGGATCTTTGTGAAACACCCCCCTGGTGGAGTTGGTTTTAACAGAGGTGCTTCCTGTGAATATTACAATGGTGATAATGAAGATGACGACAATGAAGATGATGGTGATGGCGAAGATATACAGAACTTGAAACATAACTGTAACAGTAAAACCATAGTACAAACTTACATTATGATTACAGCTTATAATTCAGTCAAATCTAAATAACATTACAGAACATGTAAAAATAAATTTAACTTCCAAACACCTTCAATTCTTCTCTCCTTCACCTCCAGCAAGGAAGCGTCTGAGCATGCTGCTGAGTTTGTAACCTCTCTAGTGGTCGGTAAGGATGTTGTTGCCAGGATCGGTCTATCTCAGATGGAATTCCTCCGGGCTGACCTCCTCAACTGCATCAAGATGTGCAGAGACCCCAAGGTAGGCCAGAACGCTTGATTTATACAGGATTGTCAAAGCTCACTCCACTCTCGTATAATAATTATCCACCGAGAATGACTTTTCGATGATTAATTATCCTGAGTAATATGTATATATATTTATGCAATTGCAATACACCCATCAATTTGATTAAACTTGCAATTTCACACTTATTTTAACAGGTTGTTATTAGTTTTTTTGTTAATGAACCTGTTAAAACAACTTAATGTAAATGTTCACTAGCTCGTTTCATTTTTGTTATATTTTATTATGAATGTATCAATTTTTCCATATTTTAGATCATGAATAAAACAAAAAATGAAGTAATTTTGAAATTAATTAACATTTAATGATTACCTACGTTGAAGAAGTAAGCCATTGCACACACACAAAAAATGCTTTTATGATAAAAATATACATTATTTGAAGTTACTCATCAACTTAAATTTCACAAAATCCAATCAGTATATCTGGGTTGCAAATTTAGTATAAAATACCATGTTTAAACCCAGTATAGTTATGGAAGTAAAGCATTAATTTAAGTGGTTACGGTAGTTGTTTTTTAAAGCAAGAACATGCTATGGGGGTTTGTCCTGAATCTGTGCCATTTTGGAAAAAACTTTTCCATCTTAGTCTAAAGATTTTTTCAATATTGCAATGATTTTGTAGTCCCAATTTTGCTATTATATGGAGAACAATGAACAGAATTCCAGCTAGGAAACAGAAAAACATTTCTTAGTTTGATGAATTTCAAACTTATTTTCTAATAAAACAGAGCACCTCTGAATAGAACCTTTAAAAACAGGCCCTCTCCAAGGTTCTCTCTTTTAGCAAATCTCACTGCATGCTGTTTAACCAACAGGACTTTTTTGTCATTATTTGTAAGTTGTGCCTCATTCTCCTCCTTTCATATATGTTCCACATATCCTTTCACTAGTGGAGAGTTATAATGGGTGAGCTGCTCTGCTGCTGTACGGTCCACTCCAAGAACCTAGCCCCTGTAGAAGATGTGGATGCGCCGTCTCCGAATCCATGCCGACTCGACAAAGCCTTCCATCCTACCAACCACGCCCTAGTGCTGTCGACGCACAGCCCCCTCTTCCTACCGGGGAGGGTGCTGCAGATCGTTCGAAATAATCACAAGAGAGAGGGGTAAGAAGCTAATGAGAAATTGCACAACACAAATTCTACCACCTTCTTGCACAACAGGGAAATAAAAATATAGTCTTTGTGGAAAGGCGGTCGTTGTATACAGGTCGTCTTTCTATACCAGTGGTTTCTAAAGCATCTTTAATCATGTAAACGTACATGTATGTTCAAGATTGGATTGACTATTCTACGCTATATAATATAATAATGATAATGATAATAATACAGCATTAATTAAGCGCCATCGATCTAGTTAACTATGCTGAGGCGCAGAGGGATAAAATTAGAATTCTAAAAAAGAAGAACATATAATTAACTAATTCTTTATTTCTCTTTCTCTCTCTCTCTCTCTTCCCACGTGCCCAGTATCAGCAGGAAAGACTGTGCCTACTACGGTATCTGGAGGGACCTAGAGGACTTCAGTGAGGTTCTCATCTCTCCAGTCATCATCAAGGATCATCTGCCAGGAGGTGTCATGACTGCTCTCAATGGGGTCTGTATATTCTGGTCCAGGAACTATGACCTAATCTAAACTAGTCTTTAAAGCGGGACTGCATTACTTGTAGCTTCTTGTGGTCTAATTTAGTCTTAACTCTTGAATATGTGAGTTCATGAATACATGCAAGTTCAGTAATCAAGTTTCCTCTACTACATGTTGATGTTATGACAGTTCTTGATAAGGACTCTAGATCTGGTGTAGGTACTATCACCAAGTCTAAACTAGTTTGTACATGTTTAAATAAAGAACTTCTCCAAGGCAAGGTGTAATAGATTCAGTATTCATATGCTTGAATTTCTGCATTAAGCAAAGTCTTGGTAAAAAATTACTTCCAGGGGGCCCATTTCACAAAGTCTTTTTTTCAATGACAAATGACAAAAATCAGTGACAAATCTGCTGATAAGCAATCAGATGCAAGGATTGCAGTAGCTTATAACAAAAACTGTCATTTGTCACCGATGACAAGTTTTGTGAAACGCCCCCCAGGTCTTGGTCCACTAATTAAGCCATGTCTTTTATTTCTTTCTCTCTTTACAATAGTGCATGGAGTACGGCAAGAGGCATGGCCTACCGAAGCGCTTTTCCCAGGTCGGCAGGACCCCCATGAGTCCCCCATCTCCAAATCAAGATTTCAACCAACCACCCTCGTCATCATCGTCCCGGTCGTCCTACCTCCAGATGAAGCCAGCCAGAGAGGGTGGTCATACTGTACATTTCCAGGTACAGTGAAACCTGCTACAAAGTGACCCCCTGTGTTCAAAGATCACGTTTTTTGAGTTCCCTTGAAAATGGTTTCTCATTGAAACATGTACTATTAAAGGAACCTGTCTACAAAGACCACCTGCCTATAAAGACCACTTTTTGTGTTTCCCTTGGGCTGTTGCTATAGACAGGTTTGACTGTATATACTTCCTTGCATTTCTCAGAAATAGTTCTTCACTTGACTAATTCTAAACACATCTGAAAACATAAACATACCTCTACAATTCTTCGTAATTTGTTCATGGACAGTGCCTCGTATCCTTTGAAAAATTCATTTACTACAGCTTGGACTCTTTTTGGTCAAACACTTTGTTATAGCATAGTCTGACATGCACGCATGCACTGATTTATAGACCTTTACTAATGTACCAAGTGATCTGACCGGGAGACCTGCAGGATATCCTACACTCCCGATGATGCTATGTAAATACAATAACAGTATCATCATCACTTAAATAATAATTTAAATTGTTCTTAAGCTAACATTTGGTCAGGGTAAACTTGGCGTTGCTTGATGATGAGGCTTCAAGATTCTTAGTGCAAGCTACACATCTGACATCTAAATACCCAAAAGTCCCATGTTTTGTAGAATTTCATCTCTTAAAGTTTTCAGTATCACTTTTGTAGTAACCATTGTACGCATCTTTATCAATTAATCTTGAATGTGGGTAATCTACATATAAAAGAGATACTTCATGCAAAAATGCAATTAAGTATTTTTGATATTGGTTCAGTTCTCTTAGATGACTCAGCCGTAATTTTCCACTGAGTCTAAGTTGTCCCTTGTGCAACTGAGCGTGAACGTAGCAGCTGATATACATATAAGTTGGATGGTTTTGAGGTTTTCATTTCTTAAACTTAAAATGTCGTTTCCCATGAATCTCCAGGATTCCCCTTCCAAATCATCAGGGTCTTCCAACAAGTCCTCACCTACCAAGAGATGGGGAAACAAAGCCTCAGAATCCAACAACAACTTGCCTTCAGATCTACCCTCAACACCTGAAGAGCGGGTGCCATTCTTGCCTTATGCTTCAGGTATGTGGACACTCCCACTTTATTGAAATCCAAATTCAATTCCACTTTTCAATCCCAAATCCAAGTTTAATTCCAATGTTAGTTCAGATTCCATGCAACTTCTGTTTGATCAACAACTACTTACATGTACCTGTTAGTCTATCCTCAACACCAGCAAAAAAAAACAGCTGCCATTATTGCCTTTTGCCTCAGGTAGGATGGCAGTCCATTATCAATTCCAAATTTAATTTGAAATCCAATCTTGAGTTCATTCCCCAACCTAATATTGTGGTCTAGTGAAGGACAATTGCCATTCTTACCTCATGCCCTGGGTAGGAGGATATTCCAGTTTTAATGAAATCAGATTAGAATTTAAATTTGAAACCCAAATTGGAGACAAAATCAAACATTTAAAGGATTCAAACTTGAACTCCAAATCAAATTAGAAATTGTTTAAAACAGCAACATGCTTCTAGATCTACCCGCAACACCCGAAGAGCAGGTGCAATTCTTGCCTAATGCCTCGGGTATGTGGAAACTCAAATTTTATTGAAATCCAACTTAAATTCCAATTCTCAATTCCAAAGTTAATTCGATATCCAAAATTATTCCCTCTCTTACATTTCGAATCTTAAGCCTCCAAACTTTAAGGAGAGCTGCCATTCTAGAAGGACCTTCCAATATGAATGAAATCCAATCTCAATTTCAAGTCAAATTCCAAATTCGAATTCCAATTTGAATTTGAAATCCAATGGGAATTTATACTCTAGCTTTAAATTCTGTCCAAGCCTCCACACCCATAGAGCAACTGCTATCCTTGCCTTATGCCCCAGGTAGGCGAATATTCCAATTTAACTGATATCCAATTTGTAATTTCAACTCTTTCAATTTTCATTTCAAATTTGAATTTGAAAACCAATGTGACTTTAATATTCTGGTATTTCATCTTGATCCACACCTAAAGAATAGCTGCCATTCCTGTGTTTTGTTTCACCTAAGTGGACAATCCACAAATACAGAAATTCTAATTGATTTCCAATTTTCAATAGCGAAATTAATTTGAACTTCAATGTGATTTCCTATTCCAAATGTATTGTCTGGTAAAACATAAAAAAGAGAAGCTGCCATTCTTGCCTTACAACTTAGATACTATGATATGGTTGGCTGATGTCCAATTATAATTTCAGACATGACTTTATACTTTTATTTTATTGTTATTATTTTCTTCATATTGCTTTAATATTGTTTGTTTTTCTTCCAATCTTGTTCATTTCCTTATTTCCTATGGAAAACATCTCTGCAAATGGTACTTGATCTTCTCTACACCTGACACATGTTTCCTGGATACCTTTGGATGTTTTCTGATAAAGCAGAGCGATCTATTCCTGATGACAAACTAAGAACTAACTCCCAAAACTACCAGCCCATTACAACTCTATCAAACCTTGCCTCAAACTGCCCAAGTGAGGGCGGTGCACTACACGAGCGTCTGGCCCCACTGGCCAGCAGCGAGTCATTCACAACGACCGAGTCGGCAAGGTCCTCCATCTCCTCCACGAGCTACTCGTCCGTTCTCGACCGCTTCCAAGGTTTCCCAAATACCAAAGACGAAGGCTACTGTTACTACGTAGCAAACGAATCGCAATCGACCTTGCATAACACTACCGAAGATTCCGGGGAGGACTCTGACAAACCAAATGCCGTCATGACAACGGCTACCATCGAATCGATGCCTTGTAACCATGACAACAAGATGGAAACATCCGTTAAGACTTCGCCAACCCTGGTCGGACCTTGGAGTCTGTTCCGGGGAGGTAACAGTCATATGTTTGATGAAGAGGGTAACGTGAAAGGGCGTACCTCCACGGATGATAGGTACACCTTGACCTACGATGGGATGGATCTTGACCCGGTTACCGGTAGTGAGGGGGGCACCGATTCACCCCTCTCATCAAGACCACATTCCAGTGGTAAGTAGTCCATCTCATTACTCTCTAGTGTGCCTCAAGTATTCATAATGATAATTCATTCATGGAGCAATTCTTGGTTTAGTTCGACCATCTCTACACACATTTACAAATCTGATTCCTTTTTCCACGTTGGGTAATTTTATGAAGCACTGAATGAATGCATCTTGTTTTGATAATTCAAAGGTAATTTATGCCTGTGTTATGAAAATATCTGTTTTGTATTCCAGAGGACATTTCCTTTATGTATGTATGGAATTGGTATACAATTCTTAATGTATCGTGCAAATTGAAATGAGTCGATATGTACTTTCGTCAACATTTTCTTTTTACTATAATGTAATAAAAGTGTGTTACCGTTCATGTAACAAAACATTTTGTAACTCATCTGTTTATATTTCTTTAACTTCAAATTCTGTATAGTATGAAAAGGAGTGAAGGTAATTGATTTTCAAGTATATGCTTAAGAATTCTTAGGCACAATGACTTGTGCAATTCTAGCTTGATGGCTATGCATTCTGAATAGATTTAAAAATGGAAAAAGCAGAAGCTTAGGGGGCTAAGAACAGAAAAAGAAATTCTAGATCGCTTTTGGAATGTCATTTCTTATTACTGTTCGGTGCGTTCTTGATCTCATCAATTTTTACTTCATCTTTGTTTCTTCTTCATGTTTTCAACTTTGCCGTTCTTGCAGGCTTTGAAGTTTATGTAAGAATTCTTAAAGAGATTTTGGAATGTATATGTATTACATAGTTGTGTGGTTTGGATACATAGTGCATGCTACGATGTACTATTTATTCATTTTGGATATGACTGAGTACATTCATATTTTGCACTTACACAATAGCCTGTCCAATTTTTTGTACTGCACTTTAAATTCTAGTGTCACATTGAATTGGCATGCCCCTATTATTTTGTTCATTTCATATCGTAATTCCATATCGGTCATCTAATGTTTTATACTCGAATCACATTTGCATGTATATTCCATATTTTGAGGATCATGTTTAGGGGCTTGTTTGGTAAGCAGCATTGCATGGATTGGTTATCTGCCGCTTTTTGTTGGAGGAATTGCATGAAAATAAACCTTGAAATTACATAATAATCAAACATTTTATACCTAAATTCAGTTCACTTTTTATTCTTATATGGACAGAAGAATATGTGTAATACTTTAGGAAAGGATACACAATGATTAGGTACCTTATTGTTTGCATGTACTGAGTAATATCACGCTGTCAAATATCGGTTTCTTCATTTTTACAAATGGGGGAAATGAATAAAATTGCTTCTAGTTAATTAATGCCTAGATCTTAATGACTTATCAAAGGTTTACAGAAGTCTGTGTTTCTACATGTATTGAATCTTAAGAAAATATATTTATTCTACATTTTAATTCAAAATCCTTTTAATAGATAATTAATAAATTAGTGAATAAATTAGTTCTTTTCATAATTTTGATGTGTTAATGAATATCTATGCATGGAGCTTGTTTTGATTGTGTTTTGAGTTAAATAATCAAGAATTAGGCAAGATTTCACATTGAAAATCATGCATTTTCTGGATCCCATATACACTTTTATATGTACATTACTTTGCCAAATGTCCTTTCTGCTCCAGTTTTTGCCTAAACATTAGAAGATTATAAAACATTATTTTCAACTTTCATGTGGAATCAAACAAATGTTCATACTTTTATGACATTTTAAGGCATTATCTATGGGTAAAAGATTGAGCTTCTAGTCAGACTTTAAATTCAGTTGTTTGATATTAAATTCTACTTATATCTGTACTTTTACAGTAGATGGAAAAAAGTTTTGTATAATCTTGCATGAAAAAAGCGATAATTTGTGTACTTCAAGGTAAACGTTAGCAAAAAAGTTTAACTAATAAAATTGCATAAATGTGATAAGTTGAATACTAATTGCAGTCCGAGGTAGTGCTTTGTAGTACTAAAGCAAGCATTAACCTTTCCTTTGCCATTTCCCCATAGGTGACAAAAATATACAAAGGATCACTTCAACAGAAATTAGTTCTGTATAATCAAACACAATAAAAGAGTATTGTCTACTTCTAATCCACAAACATTAGATTACTTTTATACCCTGTTTGAAATTGATTTAATATTTGGTATGAGGGATTACAAATTAGATGAGTCTGAAGATTAAATATTCTGACTTAGTAATTATTTTAAAAAAATTTGAAGCTAAATCACAGAGCAATTGCAAGTCTTAGGACGTATTTGGCTGACTTTTAATCAAGTAGTAGTAAATTTGCTATTTTCAATATGAGAGATATTTAATAGGATATACTCCTCAAATGTTAAGTGTGGGAAGCTTTATTCCAAGCCTGTATTAGTCAAAAATTGATTTTCTGTTAGGCGATCTTAATGATAAAAGTATTATGACAAGAAAAACTTAAATTTGTACAGCTCTGATCTTATCCAGCTTTTTTTAATAGTTGAATAATATATCAGATACTTAAACTCTTTCTCTAGGCTACTGCAGATTCGAAATGGGCTCTAAAATCTTAACACTAGGCCAATACAGGTAGGTACTAATGGGACATAGGACAAATATAATGTTTTAAGATCTGTATCCCGTTTGTTCCAACTATCTTTGTACCATTTACAGAGTTAAGGTCTATTCCATCTACGTTTTGTTACCTTTCATTGAAGAAGTAGGAGTTAAAGCCCATCTGTACTAGTTTGGCTAGGAGGGATTAGACCACCCAGGTAGATCACTGACATGTGGCTGTCTCATCAACTCGGCTCTCAATTAACATAAGAAAAAGAGGAGCGCGAGGGACCAATGGTCACCGATTAGGCATTGTTTTCTATATAGAGGGAGCAAGTACCTACAAGTAGTACAGTGGGGCTTTAAGGTCTATTCCATCTACCTTTCATTACCATACATTGAAAGAGTTGGAATTAAAATGATGTGCCAAAGCCCTACCTCTATGGTTTACTCTTTTAAACTGTCTTTGTTCACCAGTGGGAGCCTCTGCAGCCCAACCATACGTCCCTGAGGCTAAGTTAGGCCACGGCTACACCCAGTACCTCCCTGTCAGCCCCGACGGCTTCGACACGGACGAGGACATCGATGATGAGGCTCTCTTTGCCTCCCTCAGACCAGGGCTGTACGAGAACCATAGCAAGAAACCAAGGAAGAGCTTCACGCTGCCCGTCGGAGCAAGTCTTCCGCTGTACGGAGACGATCTTGAGCTTAAGGTCAAGGAGGGGTCACCAGAGGTTCGTCCAAGCCGGAGGAAGAGGAGGCGGAGTTTGGATACAGTGTCGTCAGCGACATTGACGTCGGATAGTTCCCATAGCTCACCTCAGCGGCAAAGAGAAAAAACGTCTCTGTCCTCAGGTGCTCTATGACACTTATATTGCACAAGAGAGACAAGATCTCGACCCTCGGAACATTTATGAAAGAAATTATGAGAGAAATTTTGTGCCGCGTAGAATATAGAATTAGGATTTTTTTTTTAAAACTGTGAAACTGGGTGAATTGCAGGATTCAACGCACAAATCTGTAGGGCATATATTCTATTAAAGCAATTAGACCTGCTGCAAGAACCGAGTCATAAATGAGTAACTTGGACTTAAGTCTATAAGTTCCTTTGTAAAAATTTACTTAAGACCAAGTTAAGTTCTCTTGACATACGATACCCATACCAGAGCTCAAGATTAGCTTTAATGATTAGTGCTATTGTATCGTTATGGAAGGTAAACTTGACCTTTGCACCCTCTAAAATAAATTGGAAAATACATAGAGATTTGTAGAAGTGTCAATAAAGAATATTTGCATTCTTCTGTAGTTTAAAGATGAAGTTGAGTTCTGCTCATGCGATTGCATTGTGAAAGAAACAGTGTGGAATCGATCAGAAAAGGTTGATCATCTAGCATATAAGAATTTGTGTGTATTGCAAGGTTCTAGAATCATCAAGATGATAAGAAATTTGGCCAAGTTTTGGTAAAGTTACAAACACTGTACACAGAAAGATGTATATGGGACTACACGAACACGTGGCGTAAAAATCCTACCCTGGAGTTTTACGATGTTACATATACCATATTTAGAATGTGAAGGCATTTGAAGAGCCATGCTTTTCAGGGAACATGTCTCATCTGATGTTCTTCCACACTTGCATAATAAGAATGATTACGCTCACAAATTATGTTTCACCTCTTCCCAGAACTCAACCTTCTCTTTAATAACATATACATGTATATTCATAGATTGACCTGTTTTCATGCCTTATATGATCAAAACTTGACTCCTAAGTGCCTTCAAGCTTCATTATCATTTCTGGTCTGAAATAAATCTTGTACTTCTTCAAATATTTGTAATTTCAGCAAATTATCTGTTAGGAGCCAGTAGGAAATCAATTTATAATAACTGCTCCCTGAAATATATATTTTGGTTACCTTTGACAAGCATAACATTTTTGGTTGTTTGGTTTGTTGATCAAATAGCATGAGTTTCATTCTAGAAGATGTGCTCTCATTGTATGGCAAATCTAGGCCCCCTCTTATAAATAGTTACGATCGATCTGAATCAATCGAATCTCCTCTTATAACTCCTCTTTATAATAACTGCTCCCCAAAATATATATTTTGGTTACCTTTGACGGGCATTAAATTTGTGGTTGTCTGGGTTGTTTAGCATGAGTTTCATTCTAGAAGATGTGCTCTCACTGTATGGACAATCTAGGCCCCGTCTTATAAAGAGTTGCGATTGATCTGAATCAATTGAAACTCCTCTTAACCAATCACAAGTTTGCAGTCCCTATCTGTCACCTACATAGTTACGCTTGATATCAATCGCAAATAAGTTGCGATTGAAATAGGACAGGGCCCAGATTTGTTCATTTCCGGGGTTCATTTCTCCTTCAGTGGCACACTGGCAGTAGTTTATGAACCCATGTCATGGTGTAGAGGTGTTGTGGTCGAGTGGATACGTCGCCGGACTGTCGATCACAAGGTCCGCGGTTCGAGTCCCGCCGCTGCACTAATGTCCTTTGGCAAGACATTGATCTACATTTGCCACACTCCACCCAGGTGAAGTAAATGGGTACCTGGTAGGAATTTATTCCTTGAAACGCAGCGCGCAGCTGCACGTACTAAAGCCAGGGTAATTATGCTGCATTATTGTAGAGCGCTTAGAGACTTCTGACAAAGTAAGTGTTAGGCGCTATATAAGCACTGTAATTATTATTATTATTATTATGGTTATTCACTGTTGAGGTCTGATTTTGTTTAAATTGTGATTGTATCAAAAATCCATTGCGTTAATAATGTATTGGTCTCCTTACTAACTTCATAATTTATATGTGATAATTCTGTATGACCTTTCGTTAATAAAACATGTTTATAGATATTAGTCCGCAAATATCTCAATTGGGGAAATAAATATTTTAAAACCCTGTGAGTTTATCTACTGTAGTAAATGCCAAATATATATGCAATTTTTAATTTTTAAATTAATTGTATAGTATTTATGATGATCATTGAAAGATAAGTGGTGTGTTATTTGCTCTTTATAATACCAATCAATAAAATTCAAAACGGTATCTGGGATATCATTTGATGGCAATCAAACTATTTTCAAGTCATATCATATTTTCATAAACTATATGAAGGAAGAATAAGAAATGAAAAGTACTTCGAAGAATTGAATATTTTAAATCTACAGGGTTTAACAATTAGCTCATTGACAGGTACCTTATTTGGAATTTAAATATCTTCTAGAAAATGTATATTGGTTCTAACTTCTAAGCCTTAATCAATCATGAATATAATATCAGTCATTACTTGTAAAACTGTGAAATCGTCTCTAATTTCTCAGGTTTTGAAGATTGTATAATCTTTTTTAGTGGACGAAACTTGCTTGAAAGTTTTGTCCTATTGTATTTTCCATTGGTTATATCTACTTTAATACAGTACTACTTTACATACTAGCTTCTTCTTTTTTATATCATGCAAGTACAAATTGAATGTAATTATTCGATGCATTCTTGCATGTGTAAATTAAATGTATATAGAGTTATATTATACAACCCATATGCAATAGCTTGTAGTTAGAAAATAGATATTTTCAAATAGTTATGAATTACACTGCAATGAATTTGTCACTTTTACATGTACATGCAATTGTATTTTGTATTTGTCATTATTGATGTATATATAATTCTTTTTTGTTTATAAATGTTACAGGCCTGTGTGATTTGTCAAGACAAGGTGTAAAAATGTGCAAATTATTTCAGTCAATCATGCTACTTGAGTTCAAAATAGAGTGAGCAAATTAAGTCAGAGCATGTCCCCAACAACTGATGAATATTCCATTGAGGAGATAGACTTTTCTCTATGAATTATAGGCCATTACCGAATTGCAATAAAATTAAATGCATAAATCTTGTTAAGTGCTTCATTACAAATTATTTCGTTCATCTGTTACAAATAATTGTATTTCACTGGTCAGAATGCGTATTGCAGACATTCAGTGTTGCTAGGTACAAGGTAGGAGAAACATTATGTCTTGTCCTACTAAGCAACAATTAATGTATGCAACTCGCATTCTGACTATTAAAATACAATTATTTGTAACAGGGGAATGTAATAATTTGTAACATCAAGAAAAGTTTATCTCTTCAATGGATTTTTCATCAGTTGTAGGGGGACATGTTCTGACTTTTTTAATGCTTTAAATTTGATTGCAATTCGAAAATGGACAATTTAAAGTTCTATAGCAGAGAAGACTATTTCAATGTATTATCCTTGTGCTGACTCATAGTGGGAAAAGTAGCAGTTGCTTCTTAATTTTGCAAATATAATTGAAATACCAAAAAAAAAAACAGTTTTTACGATTCTGTCCAATTGTCTTATTCTGGAAATAGTGTTTGTAAATTATAGTAAATCTTTTCAATCTTTGTAATACAAAGTTGAGGATTTACTGTAGATGCAGTAATTGATGACTTCTCACAGGCCGTATGTTCTATTATCTCTCCTTTTTTGTGTAATTAATGTACTATTTTATGTCTTCATAGTCAATCTGATTAGGTAAATTTTTAATTAGCAATAAATTGAAAATTTGTGATATTCTATTGTAAATTCTGTATTCACTTGCTATATTTGTACAGCTGATTAATTAAAAAAAGGGCCAAAGATAAACCTAGACTCAATTTATTTTGTAAAAAATATATTTGTATCTTTGTTTAAAGTTTTTTATATAGATTAAAGAAAGTGTATGTGTGTATTATTGAAATGATGTGAGAAGGAAGAAACAAAGTAAACTGGCAGAAATAGTTAGAGAAAAAGAAAAGAGAGACAAACTGTGAAAGTAGATATTTGCATGGATGACAAGGGCACAGACATTTTTTGTAGTTTGTTTTTGTGATAATTGATGTACATGTAGGCTACTTATAGGATACATATTTGCACATACATTACAAGCTCATTTTCATGCTGTTGAATTTGTGAAGTTTTGTGAAGCTTGGATATATATGAAACCCTTTCTAAAAGGCTGTCACCCTCACAGACATGGCAGTCATGAAATTCTGAGAAGAAAGTGGCTTATACAGGCTTACAGGCATGGAAGAAATAAATCTTTTTGAAAGGGAGACAGACTACTGGAGGGATGATAATACAAATAAAACAGAAAGATATTAGATTAAAAAGATTAGAGAGGTGAGGAGGGGGTGAAGACTAATACAGAGAATGCTTGAGAGGGTGTGTGGGGGGATGCGTGGGTGTGTATGTACCGGTATGTCTATTAAATTCACAACAGTGCTCTCTCAATTATATCTTTCTTCCATATCTAGTATATTGTTCCATCCCCTCATATAGTCCATCTTCCTTTCAAATCCTCACTTCTTCCACATCATGTCAATTACTAAACACCTCCCTTTCTCTGTATTTGTCTCTTCCTCTCCCTCTCTTTCTGAAAAAAATCTTTCATCTACCGGTATCTATCTTCTTTGTTGTATCTCTCTTCCTTTTCTCTTATGTCTACGGTCTAAAAAGCTGTATTAGCTATTTTTCCATCTCAGAATTTCATGACTCTTAAACCCTTCCCATTTTCCACATCATGACCGACCGTTATACTATACCCCGTTTCTGTCACACACATGCATATAAACTAGCCATATGTCATTAAAATGTACCCATACAAAACTGATGGTAGGTCCTTGTGCTGCACTTTAAAGACAAAATAAAAATCAATGAATTTCTTATACATTTATTCCAAACCATTTTTTCATGATTTCAACATTGCAAAAAACTTTATTATCACAGGTAAAACAGCAAGCTGGCACACTTTCAATCTTATTAACATTCTTAAATGACACTATTCATGGCATGTAATACTAAGATACAAAAATAGATAAAGTAACATATATAAGTACTCTCTACATGCAAATACAGAGAGATAAGGTCTAAATGAGACTGACTTTTCACCCAAACTTTTTTTTTCTCGTGAAAGAAATATGCATGCATAACCATATATAACACTCTAAAACCATTCCCATACAATGAAAATAATGTGCTTATTGTGTACATTGCTTTTGTAATATGCTATTTACAAAGTAGATAAACATCTAAATAACAACATTTAAAAAAAACTTAAATTATGAGTCTTATTGCCTGCAATAAGTACTTTGTGGTTAACAGTTTTTGCATGTGCCATTAATATAATTGGAAGGTACACATAATATCACATTGCTATGTCCATACATGTGAAACATACATTTATAAATCATTGTTATTAAATTCTTTAAAAAAAAATCATGATCACATTGCCATTGGAAGTTTACCTAATATTATTCCAGATTTCAGCAAATCATTTGTATATTTCCACTTTAGATAATTGCATAATTTGTCCATGATGAGGTGCTAATATTCCAGAATTCAGCAAATCAAATCGTACATTTCCAAATTAATTTAAGCTAAAAAGTTGCATAATATGAAATGATGAATAATTGAAGTTTTATCAAAATATTTTCAAATCACATCAGTCAAAAGGCATGACCAGCAAACCTTCAAAATTAAAATTCTGTCCCAATTATATGGAGGTTAAAAAGAAAATCACCAAATATCAATAAAAAAAGACCCAAATCTAACATGCCTAATTAATGCCAAATGAAATAGTTACACAACTTTGGCACAATTACAAGTGTAACTTGATTAAACAAAACAATTCAGGTCTATGCAAAATTTAACATAACAGCTGACATAATCCACAGCTTGCAGCAACGTAAACATCAATTAAGAAATAACTAGATGGAACTTCGACTGCGCGCAGTCGAAAATGATGCCTCCGTCATAGAGCAAGTTTACAAACCAAAACAGAAGAAATTTTTCAAATTCAAGTTCAATTGTAATCCATAACAGGTTCTCAGAATATCGTGATTACAAGCGATTTCTCATATACATATATGACCCTTTGACCTCATGACCCTAAAATCTACTCGGTTCATTGGCTCTGCAAGATACATACATGATCTAAGTTTGGCAGGAATCCATCAATCTGTTCTAATGATAATGCGATCACGAGCTGTTTTTGCATACATAATGAGCCCATGACATTTTACCTTTGACCTCATGACCCAAGAATCTACTCGGTTCATTGGCTCTGCAAGATACATACATGATCTAAGTTTGGCAGGAATCCATCAATCTGTTCTAATGATAATGCGATCACGAGCTGTTTTTGCATACATAATGAGCCCTGGGACCTTTGACCTCGTGACCCCGAAATCTAATCAGTTCATCGGCTCTGCAAGTAACATACATGACCTAAGTTTGGCAGGAATCCATCAATCGGTTCTAATGATAATGCGATCACGAGCTGTTTTTGCATACATAATGAGCCCTGTGACCTTTGACCTCGTGACCCCAAAATCTAATCAGTTCATCGGCTCTGCAAGATACATACATGACTAAAGTTTGGCAGGAATCCATCAATCGGTTCTTGAGATAACGCGATCACGAGCTGTTTTTGCATACATAATGAGTCATGTGACCTTTGACCTCGTGACCCCAAAATCTAATCAGTTCATTGGCTCTGCAAGATACATACATGACCAAAGTTTGGCAGGAATCCATTAATCGGTTCTTCAGATAACGCGATCACGAGAACAGGACGTACGGACGGACGGACGTACGTACGGACGGACAACCAGAAAACATAATGCCTCCGGCTACTTCGTAACGGAGGCATAAAAATATTTATAGACAAATAAGTATGATACAAAAAGGTCTTATGACTAAAAAGCTACATGTAGCACTTAGAAAAAATATTAAAAAAAACATCATTCCCTTCTAAAAATGTAAACACTATGCACTTAATTATGACGTACATGTACCTGTCTATTAGAACAGAGGTCCATTTACAAATACATTTACTAGGTATTATTTAAATCTAAAACTTAAACAAATATATATTTTTCTGGCAAGGCATGTATGTTTCTCAACCCAAACTCCAGAAATTGATGTTAACAAAAGTTACATTACATATTTAAATTCCTTACATACTTTGTTCTCAATATTTTCTCTTGGTTTGACGAAATCTCAACTTTACCATTTGATCTAGATATGTATATATTCTATTATGTTTGAGCTGAAAAAAATAAGGTTGGGATTTTCATATAAACCCCTTGTCCTTAGAATAAACATTCATTATACATGCAGTTATATATAATCCTACATTGTGAATAATGCCCCTAGTTCCAAATATCAGAAGCTGCCATTTATCTTTTAATATATTATGACATCAAAATTATGCCACCCATTTTTAGTTTTGTATCAATATTTCTTATCAACCTCCAACAAGATTTTAAAACATACAATACACTTGAACATAGTATGGGTACAATGCAACCGGTTCAGGACATTTTCTGCTCTGTTAACATATATATACATCTATATAATATATATGTATTTAATAATATACTTCATGACAGTTTTGTTACACTTAATTAATCCCTTTTATGTTTTTTAATTCACATTCAGTGATTATGTTACCCCTTGTTATATATAAAAAAAAATCATTTGTAAGAATGCTATCTAAAGATTACAATAGCACTTTTTTTTTAATGCTGCAGGTTTAAAATTATCTCAATGTATCAAAAGAGGAACACATTTTCTTATGATATATTTCATAAAAGAAAGAAAAAGGGTAACTTTATATTGGCATCATATGTCCACTGATTACAGCGTCAACTAACAGGAAGCTGCAAGGAATTGTGGGATAGGGTTGATGGTCACATGTTTCTTGGCATCATGGGTGTGGTCATCGAAGAAGACGTCTCGAGCCTTGATGCTCCTGAAAATTGAAAAATAAAATGGAATAAATGGGAGTTGTTATCTCGTACTTAACTTTCCGTAGACTTCCCATGAGTGCCATAGGCAAATAAAAAATGGTATCAGATGACAGAGGGATTGTACTGTACATTACAAAAACATGAGATCTCTATTAGCTACGTACACAATAAGACCCTTGACTAATGGTAGTGATAGTGAAGAACTATTAGTTCTAGTAACCTGTTTGTTTATCAAGAGATTTTTTGATTTTTTGATTTTTTTTTTTGAATGAAATTAGTTGATACATGTACATCAATAAACCGACTTAAATGTAAATATACATACATGTACCTAGCAAGTATCTTAAGCTATCAAATATACATATTTTACATAAATAAAAGAGGTGTATGTGATAACTATGTCGATTCATATAGACCATGCAGGGCACTGTCTTATTGAGAGTTGCAATTGATCCAAATCAATCTCGAGTTCTCTTATCAGTCGCAAGTTTGCAGTCTCGTAGTTCTTCAGTGCATACATGTACATGTACTTGCGATTGGTATCGATTGCAAGTAAGTTGTGAGGGATTGCAAATAATATGCGATTATAATCGCAACTGTTTATAAGACGGGGCCCAGCTTTATATTACACATGAACATTTCAGCAGTATGTATTTTAGATAGTATAGAATGTCACCATTACTCTGGTAAGATACACATTTGAAACACGGCTGGGTTAAGAAATAAAATCCCTACCTTGCAACGTATGGATGGAGGCTCCTTAGCTCGTGAGTGGTATCCAGGGTGGGGCCGTAGGAGTGGACGGAGGTGCTCTTGGTGTAACCGTCGGGTAGCTGCTTCATCACCGCTCCGAACGTCCTTCCAGCCCTCGCTCGGCCTTTGGTGTTCATGTCGTAGAACCTATTGTTATGTAGTACTTGTATTATTCCCCCCTCCCTTCAGTCATTCACCTTTCATTCACCTTTCTCCCACCTGCTCCATGATAAAACAGAACCCCATTATCCCATTACTTTTATTATAAACATTTAACCATTAATGACCACCCCAGAGTTATAGCTTCAAGGATCAAACCTCATCTTAGAACCATGACTCATATGCCCAAACCCCAGTCACTTGCACTCTCCATAGCCACTCCCCATAATACCATGACAACCCTGACCATTGACCAATGATAAGCATGAATAAGTCACCCCTCCCAACATTGGTTTTCTCCCCAAACTTTCCTAAATGTAAAGTTGGATAATGTTAGGGACTTCGGTTTCAGCCATCACCAGCTGAACATTGATTTCGAGATAGACTACAAAGACTTGTATTTGTGAATGTGATAATTACGACAAGTATCTATGATGATTAAAGGTTTTCGTGAATTATAACAAGAACTAGTACAGCGTCTTTATTTATGCTCCTCGCCTCCAACAATCACTGATCCCTACACGACATGGTGGAGAACCCGGTTTGTAGAAAATGATTTCTACTTGATTACTGTGATGTGAGGAGGACCTGGCTACATTATACAGAACTGCATAATACTCATTCACCATCAGGATGAGTATCGAGAACTATAGGAGAGACTGACAAGCACATTTATATTTGCATTCAACAACGACGACGACGACGACTTTTCGTGAATTATAACAAGAACTAGTACAGCGTCTTTATTTATGCTCCTCGCCTCCAACAATCACTGATCCCTACACGACACTATAGAGAAAATTCAAGGAAAATAACAGTTTGAATACATAGAGTTCATGATAATAACTTGCCTTTATGATACTGTGACGAGTCATGTCTATGTAGGCTAGAACCCTTTTAAAGCAATATTCTGATTTCATTGTAGAAGATATCAAATCTATGACATACAATACGGTTATACATTGATTTACACACAATTTATATAAAATATTGATGTTCAACATACATAAGGACCTTCTTTCATTCAGGAATATATGTAACTTGCAGGTCTCAATGATTGGGTTGTACAAGTATGCACGAGACAATTGACAATTGTATAAATATCATTTGTTTTTGTTGTTTAACAGTAGTGTAGAATTTGCAGTATGAGCATGCAATTATACAGTATGCACACTTGTATGATAATCAAGTGCTAGCATCCAATGATACAAGAATATCGCAACTTAGATATATTTCATCTTAACCTTTTGAGTACCAGAAGTGGGGTTGACTTGCTGAATTCTAAAACTTTGTCTTATATTTTTTAACCAATTAAGGAGCTGCCTTTCTCTTTGCTTTTAAAAACAGACTTATACTTGTATGATAAGAGGTTTGACAGCACTATTTTTGTATAGCAAGATTAACCAAGTAAAACTAAATTATGATTAAAACTGGTTTTATATGAAATTTCATTTTATTATGCATATGTTTGTAAACTTGGGTGGTACTGTAAGGGTTAAGTCTTCCTGTGATCCAAAGGCTAAAACCAACCAACTAGAAAATCGAACAATGGAGCAAACAGGAAAAGCAGGTGATTTCTATGAATAGGTGTTATTGATCAAGCTGAGTTTGCCATGTCTCAGTGGGTTCTACTAGCTGGTACCTTCTATAATTTTCCTTCCAATAAATCTTTCAAGAGATAGCTCTGATGTCTTTTAATGTGGCAAAAGTATATTGTCTTTCTTTCTTTGACCATTCCTTTTGGGATATTTGGTTTAGGCCCTGCCATATGTATATGCAGGAAGAAATTCCTTGAATGTTCCAGCCCCTTGTTATGGCGGCTCATGCAGCTACAGTCTGGGTAATAATATATGATGCTTTGTATTAAGTGCAGTAGAGTACTTGTACGCATAAAACTTACCGTTGATGGTAACATATTGCCACTAATGGTAACTTCCATGGAAACCTTGATGTGATTGGCTGTTGAGTGATGTTGCCATGGTTGTTAATATTGATGGCAAAGTTACCATCAGCGGTAAGTTATATGCAACGGGCCCCTATTTTTATATCTCTTCAGTTAACTTACTTTGTGTCGTAGTGTGATATCCATCTGTACGGCTCGATAGGGATCTGAGCTTGCGGCTTGTCATTGTTGTCACTGTATCCCGACATCTCCTTGTTACCGACGAAGAGCCTGCCTTGCATCTCGTTGGCGCTCGGGGACGGTCTCTGCTGGCCCTCGTACGACTTCTTAAAGATGCTCGAGTGGTTGTCGGGGTTGGTCATATTGAGGTACTCCGCAGGGTCCTCCTTCCTGATGCGGTCCTCGACCCGGCCTGGGACCTGGTCCCGTTTGGTGTAAGCATCCGTCATGACGCGATGGACGTAGAGGGGCTTGGCCTTCTCGTGGGTGAAGCCGGTCTCGTGATCGGAACGGTTTGTGATGACTGGCAGTCTCTCGTCACCCTGTTAGTAGAAATTATTATAATCATTGTTACAGCAATTTCCAAAGAAATACTAAAAAAAAATCCTCTGAACAATAGATACACAGATCTAGCTTAAGAGAAATATTCTTTTTCATTTTAAGCTTTAAGTTTAAGCAGATGATAATTGAGAAAGATAATTGAGAAAGATAATTGAGAAAGATAATTGAGAAAGATAATCATTCATGTCAAACACATTGCTATCTGACAGCTAGTATGCAAAGTTTAAGTTAACTACATGTATAGCTACAACCTTTGATACAACTACTTGACTGATATATATTGTAGTATATTTCTCTGAATATAAGTACCAGATTAAAGATTATACAATGAAGAATCCTTTTGATTGATTCTTCCTATAAAACATTTGCAGAAATCAAAAACTTAAAAAGCATTATTTTAAATATTTATTTGCATTCTTACTTGATTGAATATCAAGACTTCTTCGTTTACCTAAAATCATGGACGAATTAGGACATATGAGCTCAATCGAAATCTAAATGAAAGTGATAGTTATTTTTCTTACTGATGGTTGTTGTGATGGTAAGAAATCGGTCTTCATAATGCTGTTTCCTGTTGGTCTGTTAGTCCATGTTCCCTGTAAGAAATAGACAATAAATGCTCAATATGATACCATAGAGAATATGATTTAAAAAATAACAATGTAATATATCATAATTATGTAGTTTTGAGGTCTGTATATGAACATTTTTGGACAAGATATGCATAAATATCGAGAATAATGATAAAGAGATGTATTGATTGAGAATGAGCAGCAAATAAGAAATGCTTTGAAAAATATATGGCTCAGTGGTATATAGAGTAGTGGTCTTGCAACTGTTGTACTGATTTACTTGTGTTAGTGACATTTGGTAAAGCATTAATCCTTAGTACCAGTGTCTCTGAAAATAGAAAAATTACAAATTTTGAAAGAAAAACAATGATTTTGAATTTCTCAACGTGTTGCCAATTTCAGTATTTTAAAGCATATTTTCCTTTTAAAAATTCCTTACATCAAATGGAAGATACAGTCATGAAACGAAATAGGACGTAGTACGTGCAGAAATTTTTGCCCTTGCTACTTGTGCATTTAGCATATATTAGAGGGCTCTAAATCAAAAGTTATTGAGCCAAACCACAAAATGTGGGATGATTGTCACAAAAGGTATAAAAATGTTGAACTTACAGGTGTGGTGTTTTTGAAGGGTGATCCAGGATGGAATGAGATGGGCTCTACATTGTAAGCATGAGTGTAACCAGACCCTTCCTTAGGTCCAACAGTCAATGTAGTACAGTCCTCTGAGGAAAGCAAAATTAATCAAAGTAGTCAATTATTATTATTATTATTATTATTATTTATTAGGCCAATCATAAAAGCACAATTTTGACAGATCATGCAATTCATAACAAAAACAAGAGGAAAGGGAGGGAACAATTGGTGGGCCAGGGCTCACAAAAGTGAAATTCAACACTATTACTCGGCATGTGAGCCCTCACATGTTGCTCGATATCCTATATGATGTGTCTTTAAAAGTAATACATTTGAGTCACATATAGTTTCATCCTCTCCAATTCAAAAGAGTTTTAACTCCTGCAATATAATATACCTATTCATTTATATCTTGTGATGAAATAAAGCAGATTTGCATGAATTGACCAATGGACAGCAAAACAGGATTAGATTATTCCACTTGTTTGTAAAAAATATATATTTTGAGGTTCTACATGATTTGAATTTTGTTAATACTTGTTGATGAGCGAGATACTGAAAGTACATGTAAACATAGTAAATAAAGGATATCTGTCCTCTTTTAAGTGAGTTTAGATAACATTTCAGTAAAAGAAGATGTTTCCTCAAGTACATTAACCCAATAGCAACTAAACCGCCCAAAACCGCCCCTCCTTTTACTCACTGAACCGCCCGAAACCGCCCGTCCGTTTTCATCCGTTTTCAACGCGCTATAGTATCCGTTCTAGGGTCTACCGTTATAATGTAATACGTGCGTAATCCTTACGATGTCTATATTAGGATTCAGCATAGAAAAATAGCGCAAGTTTGATATTCTTCAGAAAAATGTCAAAAAGAGAGAAATATTGCAAGTTCTTTCAGTGAGTAATAGGCAATTTTTACAAAATTTCTAGTTGCTAATGGGTTAAAGAAGGCCAATTATCTTACTTCTTTCTGAAGGTCTTCCGCTGAATCTCGTCTTGGCCTCTGTACTCATGAAGTTTGGTCCATGCCCTGCGTTCTCCAAGGAAACTGGATCCTTCGCTTGCAGCTTGTACAACAGAGGGCGGTGTTTGGGTAGAACGCCATTTATCTTGAGGCCAAGTCCGTGGTCGCGTGTGTTGACAAATACTTTCCTGACCTGTGAAAGTGATTTAATATTCAAATGATTTATGGTGAAGAGAATCATACTTTATCCATCTTGGTATTAACAAGTCAGTGTAAAATTTTCTTGTTTAATGTTCATGAAAGCTACTTTGATATTTGCTTGTGGAAAAGTGACATTTCCCAAAGCAATTTTCTTTCGTTATCTTACTTTTAACCAGACTCCTGTTTAGCTTACCAGTGCTCTTTTAAAATTCATTTCAGCACAGAGATAATGGCATAAAACAGTTGACAATATACATTGAAACACAAAACAGCAAATAATCATTATGACATTTTACCATATTGCTGGACCAACCCATATCTTACCAAATAATTATTCATATTTAAATTTATTTATTGCAGGAAAAGTGTGTTTTATACATCTCATATTATTACAGGAGAAACATATGTTTGTAATAAAATGGTATATATAAATAATAATATAATAAATATTATACATATTATATTATTTTATTATATATAATACTCCAGGAGAAGCATATGTTTCACACAACACAACGAAGAAGAGACTGGTATCATTTCTGGACTTACTTGACCAACAGTTGGGTAGTTAATAGGATTCTGTTCAGTGAAACCACTCTTGACCTGGTTCAGATTCTCTGGGAATCGATCTTTGCCATCCGATCGTATCGATGGCTTGTAATGCTTCGTAGTGATGGAGTTATAGTTGTCACTGACGATTCTCCTAATAATTTGATAAAAAGGAAAAAGGAAAGAAAAAAAGGTACAAGTTGAAAAGGTTTGAGATACTCGATGATTTTCTACAATCATTTCAAAAGTATTAATGTAAAAGTAGAGGCACATACATGTACATGTATGTCTGGAAGCTATTGACATCAAATGCATTTTTTTTTTTAAATTGCCCCTTGATTTATTCCAAAACCTTTACGCTATCCCTTGTTAGAAATGTGATTTTTTTTTTTTTTTTAAAGACATAGATATAATTATTTTCATTGAAAATACATCTGATCTAAATATTCATGGCTCACTGTCCTACATGCACATGCAGATACATAGTAGAAAGTGAATGTAGTACATTTATTACATAATACACTAAAGTAAGTATTATCATTGGTATTTTGTATGCTGTTGAATTAAATACTGCAAGATTTAATTAATTGATTAACATCCAGTTGACCTAAAATGAGTCAAACATATATGGTGACCTTTGACCCAAGCCTACAAACTTACCCCATGGCAGGGTTATCGACCTCGTCAAGACGTTGACTGTAGTAAACACCCGGTCTGAAGTTCGACTGATAACCGGTCCCGACGTGCTTCGTCGTTCGAGGCACGAACGGTTCGTGCTCGGCACCGAACGAGGTGGCGTACGAGGTGGAGTAGAACTTCATGAGGTTAGCGTCCGGCCCCTGGGTGGCGGACATGTGGGCGGTAGGCTCACCGACTGGTAATCTACCCATGATGACTAGATAGTGGACGGACAGACGGACGGACGAATTTGAAGATGGAAACAAAGTTGATCTGAGAATATGAGAGAAGATATGGCATCTTTATTAAATCAACTGATCAATATGTTGAAGACTCTCCTCTATAAAACAGATAGTATTTTAAATCTAAATATTTTGATCAATATGAATATATAAGTAAGAAGGTTAACCTGAGAGTATGAAAAAAAATTATACATCTTAATTAACTCAACTGATCAATATATGTTCCACAAATCTTCTCTAATAAAACAGATAGTATTTTCTATCTTGTGATTTCAATATACAGAAGTAATAATCAATATGAATATATAAGTAAGAATTAAGGTTAACCTGAGAGTATGACAAAAATAAATCATCTTACTCAAATAAACTGATCAATATGTTGGACGACTCCCCTCTATTAAAACAGATAGTATTTTCTATCTAGAGTTTTTAAAACAGAAGAAAAAATCAATATGAATAAGTAAGAATATATCAACCAATGCCCTTTTAAGCTTAATTGTTCATACAATCTGAAATTATTCATATTAATATTTTTGTAAAAACATGTAAAATACTCAGACGTTGTGTCCGGACAGGTTGTTTATCTGGACCATCGATTTAAAAACAGCTATTTGAAGAAGCTTACAAACAATATTTCATAAATCTTCTACGACTTTTGTTTGACAATATTATAGAAGACAAATATTATATGCTGGTTAGTGCTATATGGATCCGGGCAGTTTCCAGACACCCAATGCCCATCAACATCATCATAATTTTACATTATCCATTGTATATACAGGTACCAACAACAAAAAAACGTAATAAGAGAACTCTGTAGACTATATTTAGTCAAAGAATATATAAAACAATTAAGAAGGTATAGGCCTAATTACTTTACTAACATTAAATTAAGTTCGATCACTGAGCTAATAATGATATAACTTACATGCATATGAATAAGGATACAAACTAGATATTCTACCATCGTTTAGGATTACTGAAAATATATCCACAACACATCAGCTCAATCAAGTGTGAGATCGACAGAGCTCAGTGAGAGGGCAATCATATATATTTCTAAGCTCAAATTTCAAAATGAATGAAAATTCAGCTCCTTAAATCTTTTTCTAGAACGGTTCTTGAATTCATACAAATATATTCACTACTTTACCTGCAAAAAGTGCTGAATTGTTCTCTTAAATTCCCTTGATTGATAGGAAAAGGCCAGAATTCTGAAGAAGTATCCCGCGAAATCCTCTGGAGCAAAGTCTTTTGCTATGCGCTACACAAAACACGCCTCGTAACAATACGGAAGCGACTTGTGTGTTGATGTTGCTACGAGTAACCAACATGTGCTCTCAGGCACAAATGAATATTTATGAGGTGTACATCATTTGCATAAGAATACGCTCCTACGTATACGTCATGCGCTATTTTGGGGAGTGTCGTGGTCATGAATATGCATTAGCTTGAACTTTGCGGAAATGGTACAAACACACCCGGACGAATCAACTGGAATTTAGCCAGTTCAAGCGGAACAAGGACATATGATTATGAATATATGATGTTCCAGAAGTGATTAATGTCAACGTAATGTTTAGAGTATTATTTGAAGTCAGCTGATAAACTACACGGAAAGCAGAAACCGCGAACACGCTGCACACGTACACGATCACTACGATTACGAAGTAACAAAACGGTCCCACGTCCTGATATCTGTGTAAGTAGAATTTACTTTACTTTACTTACTTTACTTGACAGCTAGATCTAACTTAGACAGCAATAACCATCTGATTTGGGTCATTTCTTTAATAAAACTGACATTTGTTGTCATTCCCCAATACAATAATCGGAGGTCTAGTGGAGCCAGACGTAGTCTCAGTGGAACAACCGACGATTAGACTAGAGAGACTGAAGTTTTCGGTCTAGATCTAACTTAGATCTAGAATCTATGTGATTGTCATTTATTCTTTGTTTTCACTTGCTTAATTTTTACTAACCGCTTTACAATTAATTAATGAATTACACTAAACCAAGTATAGTTTACTTTATCTATTTAGACTAGATTCTAGACTCTAGATGCTAGTAGACTCCTGTATTTGACTGGCGGTATAAATTTGTATGTGATACAACTAATGTCCAAATTAGTTGATGGATTATCTTTGTCCGAACTTTTACTGCACAAAAAACACCTCAAGTGGCCATCGACATGGAGATCATGCATCATGCAGTTTTACTGCCTGCATCGATTGAAGTCATTTAAGGTTTTCTGTTTATCATTAATCTAAATTTAGCTGTAGCCACATCAAAAATTTGTCTTCTCTCCTTCAAAAAGGATTCAAATAGTTCAAACGTCTTTCTTTTTTTTCTTCTTGTTGTCATCTTATACTAGCTATTTTATGTTGCCTGAGTTTGGTTCTGTAAGGATTGATTCTGTAGTGATTCAGTTGAAGAGTCACACAATATTTTATGACAGCTGTCCAGAGCCTTTATAATGTCTAATTGGAGCCATAAGGGCCTTCACTCACATACATGTACAATGCACCTGTGCACAGAATTATACCCTGCTCTATGAACAAATCATATTATTATTCATCTTTATTGTTACAGAGGGGTAAACAAGTTTTTATATAAAAGTTAAGCCCACTTCCAGTTCCATAACCTTTTCTTCTAAATATCCATTACATTATCTTTCAACAGATTGTAAACCATACTAAATTTCATCAACTTTGAGGGGGAAGACAGGAAAGCGTTGCCATGGATTTTGGATCCTCCCACATTTTCACTGAGGTGGGATCAGACACAGAGGAGATCACAGCTGCTGACCTCCAGGCCCAGTAAGTTATCAGAGAACTCCAACCAAAAAAATATATCTTAAAGATATAGACCGGTAGTGGTATTTGCGGTTCAAGGGTTTTGGGTACAAAATATCCATTCAATATTGTTTAAACATTGCCTTCAGAGGTTTAGATGGCAATACTTCAACCTAAATTCGCAAAAAGCAGAAATATATGCCCAACTGTTCAATGTTAAAGTGTATTTGCGATATCTATCCAGGATAGGAGCGATATGATAATTTACCAAATATATCGATTAGTAGGCGGTTTTCCGGCAAAATTTGTATCATCGTGTATAAGTCAAAACATATTCTTTCACATGATTGGTAATAAGAGCTTCCATTTCATTTTTTTTGAAAGGGGGGCTTTTCCAAAACTGGTCCTTAACTTAGAACAATGACAAAGTGGCAACCCTAAGACATTTTAAAATGGAGTCCATAATTGGTTCATTATGCAACTATATTTATAGGGTTGTCCATTTTTATGAAGATAGCCTCCTAGGAACTTGTAAGACATGAAACTTTTACAATTGTAAAGATGAGCAACTTTTCACAGTATTAAAGACACTTTGCAAAAGTTGAGTATTGTGTCAGTTTTTATGGTTCAATCATTTCAAGCAAATCTGAACTACTAGCAAAATTTACAAACTTTTCATATGTGACTTTAATTTATGCTGAGTTATGGAGCACCAAGTGTAAAACACTTTATTCTGTACAATTACAAATTGAAATTACAACTGAATTTCTGGGAAAAAACGAAGAAATGAGATGAATATCCATGCAGTCATGAAATGAAAAAAACAAATTTCAGGGTCAGCAAGTTCATACTTGTGGCACTCTGTAAATGAGTAATCTGTTAAGAATGCTGGTCATTGCTTCCAATGAAAGCAAATCCATCATATATTAGAAAGTACAGGTTGGGGAGGATTCAGCTTCTTATAAAAGATTTACGTATTTTCCGAAATGATATAGAATTTGCATTTTCATTCAAGGCATGAGCTTTGATATGTTGTTATTAAGTTTGTTCATTCATTGATGTTGTACAATTTTCCCTACATATTTTTATCTTTTTAACAGAACTTGTTTTGCGTAAGTGCATCTTTGAGCAATTGAATCACAAAAAAACTTTGAAAAGCCATATAAAAAACTTTGAAAATAGGAGATGAAATTTGTACAAATCTACATGTTTATGCATTTTAACAAATTACCATCATTAGAAAGTAATCATAGTTACCTGCAAGAAATTTTACTTGAAACCATAGAAAAGAAAATGTGTTAGAATCTGAATTTAATGTATTTTACTCCTCCTCCTCCTTCTCCACCTGATCCTCCTTCTTCTCTCCTCCTCCTTCTCCTCCTCCTCCTCCGCCTCATTCTCCCCATCTCCTTGTCCCCTTCTTCCTCTCCCTCCTTCTTCTCGTCCTCCTCCTCCTCCCCTTCTCCTTCTTCTCTCCCTGTGCCTCTCCCTCCTCGTCTTTCTTCTCGTCTTTCTTCTCCTCATCATCCTTCTCTTTCTCCTCCTCCTCCCCCTTTCACCTCTACCTTCCTCCTTCCCTCTCTCAGAAATGGCATTTATCAACCCTTAGGATCAACATGGGCCCCGCAGGGAAACGCTGTCAGCCAAGCCAATGGTAATATATCAAATCTCATCTTTTTAATTTAAAAGCACACTGTTTTTTCTGTGTTGCATGTTAAAACATCAAATCTCAAGGAAATATCCATACTTCATTGTCCTCATGCATGCACACCAAACATCTCTTGCAACGACAAAACAGGATGAAAGATTGTTATTGCCAATTAGATGATAATGTATTAGATGTCGTCTTTGCATGGTAATGTATATTGACATCTCTGTATATTAAGACCACTTGAGAGCAAGATAGATGGTGGTCTTTATAGGCAGGTGGTCCTTGGGCACCTGTACATGTGAAATATATATTTCAGTGTCAAATACTGCTCTAAAGGGGGGGGGGGGGGGTGATGGGATTGTTAGATACAGGTGGTCTTTCTATACAGGTGGGTAGTCACTAAGGTAACCCGACACATGCTCCGCCGATGATTACTCCGCCGACATTTACTCCGCAGAACGCGACAATTGCTCCGCGACATTTGCTCCGCGACATTTGCTCCGACGTCAAATGCTCCGCCGACAGTTGCTCCACCGACAGTTGCTCCGCCGACAATTGCTCCGCCGACAGATGTTCCGCCGACAATTGCTCCGCCGTCAATTGCTCCGCAAAACGCGACAATTGCTCCGCCGACAATTGCTCCGCCTGAAGCCACAATTGCTCCGGTGACATTTGCTCCGCCCAATAAGTGTCCCATAAACTACAAATGCTACTAAGTACTACGACAAATGCTTCGCCGACAATATTTTTTTTACACGGGTTATTTTCGTTTCTTTTTTTTCTTCTTCATTTTCTGAATGCATTTCATGAAATAATGTAGATGAAATGAAATGAATGAATGTTGATGAAGTGGGAGGAAAAAGGAGTTACCTAAAAGTCATTTCGAATATACTGAAATAACTTTCCATCTATCACTGTACGTCCCATATAATGTACACTAAACACTCATTACATGTCGTGGGAAGTTTTTAAAAAAAAAGTAGAGCAGCAAGCCACATTCCCCAATACGCGCATACCTCCTAGTTAATTTCAAACAGCTCGTCAATATGTAAGACCTGAAATAACCTCAATGCAAGCAAGCACATGCATCTTACTACAATGTACTAGTTCATCATGGAAGTTCTAGAAAACAACAGGGGAGGGATCAAAATAAGCTTTGAAGGGCACTTATACATGTACGTAGAGAAGAGAACCCATTCAGACGGGAAAATTAGATGGTAGCCTTTCTGCTTATTCCCATTTATACAAATCATTCTGTTGCAGTTTGATGTTAGTTCTTCATAATAAGCCAATTGCTCTTCTTCCGGTGGCTCCGTGAGTCCCTTAAAGTCAGTGAAAACAAAGTACTCGAATGAGACGGGGTGTTTTACACACTAATATATATATATATATATAATTATAGTAAAGCTACATACACTTAACTGAAGGAAAGAAACCTATAGAAAACGGACTGGATATTATTGAAAATACTATTCTAAACAAGAATGTACTACATTACGTTACAATTTCACGAGAGAAATAGAACTCGAGAGGGGGAGAAGAGAAGAAGTGATGAAATTGAAAAAAGACTAATAGCATGAGAGGAAAGAAAAGAGCCAAGAAGACAAGAAAAGGGTGTAAAAAGGAAAAGGAAAAGCAAGAGAGAAAGAGAGAGAGATAGCCTTGAGCTTTGGATCAGCTAATGAGTAATACATGAAACAGATTTTGAGCGGAGTAATTATCTTTCGCCGGAGAACTTGCATAAGGAGCTATAACTTGATTTTCTCTTTTTAATCAAACATGGGGAATAGCAAAAAACGGCTGAGCATTTATTGCACTAATTACCAGAGGAGCATTCATATCTTCCAAGAGGCCGCACTTTTGGATCGGAGAGCAATTTTATTGTTGGCGGAGCATTGTCTTTTAAGGGGTACTTTTGGGGAGGAGCAACAATTGTCGTAGTAGCCTTTGTATTTTACGGGGCAATTTTTGAGCGGAGCAAATGTCGGCGGAGCAATTGTCGGCGGAGCAATTGTCGGCGGAGCAATTGTCGGCGGAGCAATTATCGGCGGAGCAAATGTCGGCGGAGCAAATGTCGGCGGAGCAAGTGTCGCTTCAGGCGGAGCAAATATCGGCGGAGCAAATGTCGGCGGAGCAATTGTCGCGTTTTGCGGAGCAATTGAAGGCGGAGCAATTTGTCGGCGGAACAACTGTCGGCGGAGCACCTGTCGGCGGAGCATTTGACGTCGGAGCAAATGTCGCGGAGCAAATGTCGCGGAGCAATTGTCGCGTTTTGCGGAGTAAATGTCGGCGGAGCAATTGTCGGCGGAGCAATTGTCGGCGGAGCAATTGTCGGCGGAGCAATTATCGGCGGAGCAAATGTCGGCGGAGCAAATGTCGGCGGAGCAAGTGTCGCTTCAGGCGGAGCAAATATCGGCGGAGCAAATGTCGCGGAGCAATTGTCGCGTTTTGCGGAGTAAATGTCGGCGGAGCAATTGTCGGCGGAGCAATTGTCGGCGGAGCAATTGTCGGCGGAGCAATTATCGGCGGAGCAAATGTCGGCGGAGCCAATGTCGGCGGAGCAAGTGTCGCTTCAGGCGGAGCAAATATCGGCGGAGCAAATGTCGGCGGAGCAATTGTCGCGTTTTGCGGAGCAATTGAAGGCGGAGCAATTTGTCGGCGGAGCAAATGTCGCGGAGCAATTGTCGCGTTTTGCGGAGTAAATGTCGGCGGAGCAATCGTCGGCGGAGCATGTGTCATGGAACCGTCACTAAAGCAGGTTTGACTGTGTCTGAGTGGTTTATGTGTGTTTGGAGTTTTTCCTCATCATATTATGAAAATACTCCATCATGCATGCTTAACTGATATCATCTCATGAGCAAAAATAGGAATTTTGGAATAAAAAAAAATAGGCAATAACTAGTTTCTGTTAAAAAAAAGTATCCTTATCTGATGATAGAAACACAGACATAATCCATTATTAACCGTATCAGACATCTGAGCAGGGCAATTTTTAAATGTTATTGGCCTCAAGGTTTGATGTAATCTACATCGCGCATCGTGTATAAGAAAATGCGCACTTTGCGCGAACTCTATTGTGACGTAACAATCACACCCAAGACAAACTGTTTGCAGTGTATCGAAAATCTGTCAAACACTGGATGAACAGTGCTGGTTTGACAATGTTTTTGCAACTTCTAATGCTAGGAAACCCTGTATAGCCTACATAATTTAAAAGTATAAGATAGTAAGAGTTTCTTGTTTGCTCTAGATGTCTGATGTGGTTAATAATACTAATAGTAATATTGACTGCCTAATTCAGGGCAATACGACTTGTCATATATCACCCTCACCTTCGGTTCGGGCGATATATGTCGTATTGCCCAGAAGGCAGTCAATATTACTTAAATATTGATCAAAAAGACAATAAAAACATGTAAATTATCTTTTAATTGATTGGTTCAATGTTTACATGTATGTGCATGAATGATCAGTCTCGATTTGATACAGTTATCAGTTTCACCCGCCCTTGCATTTCATGCTGCATCCCTCCCCTCCAATCAAAGAAGCAATTAAAACAAACGGACAAAGAAAAAAAAATCTCCCAATTTTTATTACACAATTTATGACATAATTTATGACATAAGGATGTGCTACAAATGTACATGTACATGTACCGGTATTACTATATTGTCTCCTGATGTCTCATCGGGTATTAAAAGGTTGTATGTCATGTTAACAGCTCTTCAAAGCTCCGATATCAATTTAATGACTAGGAAGCTATTTGCCAGAAAGCAAATATGAAAGCAAATATGAAAGCAAATCTGGAATTCCCCAAAAAGGTATTGGGAGTTCGAAATGAGATCAGTAGCCAGGATTGTATGTAAATAACTAAAAACTACTACAACATAATCAAAATCAGAAAAACAGGTCTACAAAATACTGCCAAAATACCAACCTTAGGTTGTTTTGTGCTTCCAAATTTAGAAATTACATAGAGGAGAGTATACTCTTCAGGAAATGCTAAAAAAAACTAAAATATGACCATTCTGACCGAATACACCTTTATTGAGCTCTAATTTAAAACCACACCATGCAACTTTTGTGTGGTTTTGTGGTCACATTTATTAATAAAACAAGGCAGGTGCATTTAATTGCACAAGCCATGTATCCAAAACCAGAAACTAATATTGCTTCACTAGTAGTTTTGTTCACATTGTGTTTGATTCACATGTAATAATAATACAGCATTTATTATGCGCCATCGATCTAGTAAACTATTCTGAGGTGCAGAGGGAAAGAATTAGAATGAGATACATAGAGAAATGAGAAGGGGGGAGAAAAAAGAAGGAAAAAAAAGATGCATAGATGTACATTCAACATATAATTAACTAAAATAACATGCGAACATATATGACTTTAGATTCTTTTTAAATGTTTCTAGGGATTCTAGTGATCGGATCCTCAGTGGAAGAGCATTCCAAAGAGATGGCGCTGCAGAAATAAACATGTACATGGATATTATCACTGTGTATTGCTATCTTAAGCGAATATTAAATATTTTGTTGCGCGTACATCGTAAGAAAGGCGTTTCACATGCATGAATCTGGATTGTTTTTCCTACATGTACATCAAATATATTACCATTTATTTACTTCTACTTCTTTACCTATTTTTGCTATATTGGACAGATCATGCACAGTAGGCTAATTAGTTGCATGTCAATTTGTGACATAATCATATTGTTGCTAAATATATTACTCATTGCGGATATAGTATCGAAAATAATATCGCTAGTGATATTCGTTTGTCTCGCAATGTGGTCAATAAGGAATCTAAATAGGCCTGGTGCATTAGCCGAACCAGCGGCCGAATCCAGCGGCCTGGTGATTGGTCGATCACCGTGTGCGTCGACCAATAGGCATTGTGCGTTATTGTTCCAATTATCGATCGGTCCTCCCGTAGAGTATAAAAGACCCTTGCTTACAGTAGTTTTTATCACCTGACGAAGTATCGCAGTAGCATACGAAACGTCGTGATCTTTTAGATTCCTTATTGACCACATTGCGAGACAAACGAATATCACTAGCGATATTATTTTCGATAATAATATTGTTGATTAACAAATTCCTGTGTTACCTTACTTCATTACAGCTTCCATTTCAGAAGAATTAGGCATGTTATTTAACTTTTTTTGAAATAGAAGTGTGTGGTTCTTTACTGAAAATGAGTGCTCATACCCTCATAGACCTTGATTATCTTACACATGTATATTTATCTGTGTGGAAAGTTAAACATGTTGTCGGCGTTATTACGAAACGACAAATCTGTCATATATATTACTGTTTGGATTTGTTGGTTCATGATAACACTGAAGATGTATTAGTTTTTTATACTTATTTACCCTTTAAAAAACCTTTCTTGTACTCCTTCACCTTCTGCTTTCCCTCCTCCTTCTCCTCCTCTTCCTTCTCCTCTTCCTCTTCCTTTTCCTCCTCTTCCTTTTCCTCCTCCTCCTCCTGCTCTCCTTCTACTCCTCTTCCTCCTAACCCTCATCTTGTTTCTCCCCCTCCCCTTTCCTTCTTCTCCATGTTCTTCTCTTTCTTCTTTTCCTCCTCCTCCTCCTCCCCCAGCCCTCCTTTTTCTCCTTCCTCCTTCTACTTCTTCTTCTCCTCCTCCTCCTCCTCCTCCTCCTCCTCCTCTTTCTCTTCCTCTTCCTACTTTTTTCTCCCCCTTTCCTCTCCCTCCCCCACCCCTGCTTTTTATTCCTCCTATTCTTCAACTCTTCTTTTTGCTCCTTCCTCTAAAGTCTAAAACAATAATTCATAATTCTTCATAATTCTCTTAACATTTTTCAAAATGCATGTTTTTCTTCCTCTCCATAACATCTTCATCCATCTTCCATCCCCACCCTCATCTTGTGTGGTGTTCTATTTAACTACCGGTAGAAGAGGAGGAGGGCTACAATCATCTTGCTCGTTTTAAACCAGAAGGTGATGGTGGTGGTAAGGTTCTAATTTTTAAATATTTTTAGTGAAATAATTTGCTTTTAAGATACTGATACTGATGTCCTTTGGCAAGACGTTAATCTACATTTGCCACTCTCCACCCAGGTGTAAATGGGTACCTGATATGCTTGAGCGCTAGTTACTTTGGCAGCTCGGCTATGACCAGGGTAATATGTGTAAAGCGCCATGAGCGTCAGAGCCTGGCGGATACCGGCACTATATAAATCTCCATATTATTATTATTATTATTATGAAGATAGTTTATTCATTGTCTCTTGCATTAAAAACCTCTTTAAAAAGGACAGCATACAAATTATTGTCATGGGGGGGGGGGGGTGATAGATTCCACATTCTGTCGTTATTTCTCTTCCAATTTAAATGTTTTTTTTTTTTTTTTTACAGAAATGAGGATTTAATAAGCATAACAGAACTCACATGTACATGTAGGGCTTGATTTCATTATCATGAATGTTCCTGGTACAACTGCAAGGCCAAGGCTAAAGCTGAATGTTCATGCAGACAAAGGAAAAGAGATTGAAACTCAAGTTGTTTATTCTTAGGTACAAGGTCCATCAGCTTCTATCTCTATTCGATCCCATACTCTTTGTATATTTTCATGACTGTATGTTCACAATGCACCCATTCATACGCACACATTCAAACAGCAGTTATTTTTCTCTGGTCCCATACTTGCATGTCTGTGTATTGTTTTCATCCCTGTCTTTTCACTCACCTGTCTTAATTTTCACCAGTTTCACAACCAACACAATCATCAGATGATACTCTTTTTGAAGGAGAATCCCAAGACGATCATGGTGTGTCTAAAAACACAAATTTGTCTACTCATTTATTTTTACTCCTTCATTTTCATTATTCTTTGTTATTTTTGTCTTACTTATACTTTTATAACAGTCTGTGCATGGCTTATTATTGCACATTTCCATAACAAGTCATTTTGAAGAAAAAGTGATTTTTCTGTGTGCATTTACATGTTCCTTGTCAAATATACTTACGTTTTATAATTTAAACCACTATTAAAAAGGATGTCAATTGTCATCCAACAAACTTATGGAATAATTAATTGTTAAAAATGTTCATGGATTGGAGTATTTGGATTGATGACCATTAAAAATGTTACATGTACATATACACTGTATAGCTTTGTTTTCATAGTTGATATGAAGTAGATTGTAGTTTATAATGATTTTTAGACAGTATACATGTACAATATATCATTTTATTAAAGCTAACCTCCAGTAGTGGTAAAAAAAAGAAAATTATTTCTCACAGAATCAAACGAAACTTACACTGAATGTTCAAGATTACAAATAAATGACATGTGCCAAACAATTTTGGAAGAAAATGTATACTGGCTGAGTAATGAGCATAGAAAGACAAGGAATCAAGGTAGTACCAACCCCGACACCATGCGTGTTGTCCCATACATAGCTTTCTGTGTATGTGCTTGTTACTTTACCAAGACTCGGTCAAATTTATTATGATTTTGATGACTCCAGAACCTTGCAGTGCACACCAATACTTACATGCTACATGATCAACTGTTTCTGATCCTTTCCACACCTTTTCTTTCACAATGCAATCGCATTACCAGTACTAAAGTTTAGCTTTAACTTTATCAGGGGGGAATTCAGTTGTGCTAGCTTCCATCCAAACAGGGAGGTGATCCAAAAGCCAAATCGTTGTACATGTTGTTACAATGAAATGTTAATCTTTTTCTTCTTACTCTTTTCATCATCTTTAGTGCTGTATGACAACTTTATGGGAGATATAAAGGGAGGACGAGCAGGAGCAGGTAAGAATTAACCTTTGACCTTTGACCTTTGTCATACTATTAGCAGCAAATCACCCAACAAAATTCATTGGTGATTTACAAGTCATGTAAAATGTTTAGTCCATAAAAGATAGCTACACAGTAGTTTTAAACTCTGAAATGGAAAGATGCAACTTTGATTGTTTCTTTTTATAAACATGTATGTATTTATCAATGTTTTGCGTTTAAAAGTGATTTTTTTGTATTACTGAATCAGTTATTGTTATTGTTTTTTTTTTTTCTTCTCATAAAATAATAATTCATGATAATTACTTTTACAGGGGGGCTTACACCCTACAAGCTCTGCTTTTTAGACGGCCCTCCTTCCCTTTCAATTTCATGTTTATTTTTTTAATGTATTGTATTGTGCAAATTGATCTATATGTATATAACTATGTGAATATGTTAAAATGTACCATCATTGTTAATATGTTAAAATGTACCATCATTGTTAATATGAACGATTGAAGGATGAAAAATAAATGAATTGAATTGAATTGAATTGAAATTGAGGTTCATACAATATTAAGTTTTTACTTCCGTGAGTGATATTTGATTCCCATTTTGATAAGAATTCAAAAAATCTGCATGACCGAAGTTCTTGTGGCTTAGCAAGTGCCAAATACCTTTTAGGAAATTGGTTATTCATTAACTTTCTGATCCAATAAATGCATTTTCCATGTCTACATGTTTGTATATAAAAAGAAATATGTACACTGTACTTATACAATTTAGAAATGATTTAATTTGCAGTTTCTGACAAATAAATTAGGCTCAAATTAGATTTTATGTTAAATCATTTAATTATCTAGCAAAATGGTATTTAAAGTGTTTGGGTTCTGTTAGATTCCAAAATGTTGACCTCAAATCTTGCATGAATTTTTGCTAATCAGCAAACAAGTATTTTTTATTGATTTTTCTTCAAATAGTGTGGCCAGCCTATTAACCACATTTCCGCTTTGTTGGTTTTCAGATAAAAGATTTACTGGGTTGTGAAATAATGTGTGCAGCCTGAATATTACAGGTCAATGCGAACAATGGATAATGGTATTTGTGTACCAGTACTCATAAAGCACTTGTGGGCAACAGGCCATTTTTGTAATGTAACCAAATTCATACTTAACCACCTCGATATGAAGTATTTCATTCACCTGTTTTGAATGATTCTATTTAAATAGCCAGAATGCAAATAGGCCATTTTCGTAATGTAACTAAATTTAATACAAAAGTCTTTGTTAAGTGCCTCAATACAAATTATTTCATTCACCTGATAAGAAGAATAGTTAGAATGCAAATTGCATATATTATGTATTGCTATAGGTAGGGTAATACATAATAATTGTCCTACCTGGCAGCAACTAATGTACCGTGTATGCAGTTTGAAATCTGATTATTGAAACAGAATTATTTATAACAGGTGAATGGTAATCAAGGCGCTTCACAAATGCATAGATTTGGTAACATTACAAAAATGTCCTATTCTGTAACGTTACAAAAATATCCTATTCTGTGCATAAAACACACTTTTTTAAAGAGAAGAAAATACAACCACAAGATATATGTGTTTCCATGAAAAGAAATGTCATTCTTCAGTCTGGATGTGGGAAAAGGACACATTTTCATGCACTACACATATCTCAAAAGATGGCAGTCTCCTGCATTTTTCACTTTTTGAAATGATTTGTCAAATATGTTTTTTTTTAAAGGTATTATTATTTGATTGATGATATTATTAATATGAAATGATTATATATGTATTTTGACTTTTGTTAATAATATAAATGTACCTTATTTGTATATTACTTTTTATTATGATGAAAAATGCAGATAATGTTCTAGATGTACAGTACATGTATATGTCTATGGTAGAAGTAAAATAATAAATTCAGGCTGATGAGATTATGGGTTCTTGGTTCAAATTGGGATTAGGATTAGGGCTAGATTAGTTGTAAATGATTTTCAATTAAATCAATTTTTTGTTCCTCCAGGCAATGAACCGATTTACGATAACAGAAGTCCCCAGAAGGCATCGACAAAAAGCTGTGACTACGCCAAACCTTATGACTACCTGAAGCGCCAGAGTCATCCCTATGAATATGCCGGTCGTAAGTTTCAAGTCTTGTTCACTTTGTTTGATTAATATTAAAGGCATCGTTTAACAATGTTAAATCTGAGATGCATGGCCCTAGGTGTTATCAGTGTCTGTGATATGGTGTAATATTGAAGCCCTACAAAATTGCGCTTCAAAATGATCAAGAAGTGCCTCAAAAAAGTACAAATCTTTGAGTGACCGGTTTTACCATACTCATTTTCCCCAATAGACTGTAGTGTTATACAAACCGTTAAGAAAACAGAAAATTTGATTTTGATTTCCAATCATAATTATCTTGATAATCAGACAGGCGATCAGCTTGTAAAAGTCATGGGATTTCTGACTTAACTTAAGGTTTATCATTATGATTGCAGCATGAGCTAAATCCATGATTTTGTTTCAGAATCTGAGACAATATTAATTGATTAAATACCGGTTTATCCCCATGAGTCACCCTTATGAATATGCCGGTCGTAAGTTTCAGTCATGTTATAGATTGTCAAACACTTTGTTTGATTTATATTCAATGATTAAATACAGTTTTATTTGATCAATAATCTTTATTTGATCAGTGAGTGCATAACTTGCTCGCCTGCTTGCTAGGTGCCTTGTCTGTTCTACACATTGGCAATCAGGGCTTTCCACCTACTTCTATGTAGAACAGGGCTTGAAAAGATTTTAAGATATATGTTGTTGCCCATGAAGTTGGAATGAATTGATTGTATGATAGTGTATTCTTTTTCTTTCTTTTTTCACAGGAGCGTCACGCATTAGTCATGCCGAATGTGTTTCATATAGTTTTAAAAGTTTAATAATGCATAAAGACAATATGAAGAGAATTCTAACCTATTTCACAAGACAAAGTCCATGTTCATAAAATCTATTAAGAGCCGATTGCTGGGGAATACCACATGAAAAACTCAATTCTCGCTACCCCAAATAGCGATTCTGCCGAGATCCGGGGAAAATCCTGAAAACGCGCATTGCATTATGGGATAGCTTTTCGACATTACAGCTTCCTGTGCAGGCGCTATATTACTAGGCGCGATAGCGCAAACGTAAAACGCCGTCGCCACACAACGTGTATGCACCGAATATGTCGTCTGCTCGGTCTTGTTTTTTTTTCGCAAATATTTCAACGTTTATTTGAACATTTCATTCATTGTTTTTTGCGTCTTTTGACATCAGTGACGATGGTTTTCTTTTGTGAGGCTGCACAGTGCTGGGCTCATGACTCCAAGCGTAAGAACCCTGATTTTAGCGTGCGTGAAAACTCTGCACAGCGAACACAGGCGCTAGCGCCAGCGGGATGGGACTCTATACCAGAAGTCGTAGTGACGACCCGAGAGAGTGAAAATTACCTCGTCTCGCGAATTTCGAGATTTTCGTACCTATTTAGGGTAGCGAGAATTGAGTTTTATTAAAATAATGACGTCAATGTCACGTACCGGTACTTGATTAAACAGACATTCTTAGAGATATTATGATAATTAATATTATGACAATTAATATTGCTTTCTTGCCTCCTCTGTCTGTGAATGGTAAATCTTCCTGAACATCAGTCTTTATTCTTTGAGGTAGTGAATGCCACTTTAAATATTAAGGCAAATAAATATACATGTATGATCTATATATTTTGTAGGAAACCAAATTGTATCGCTCTTGTACATGTATAAATATGTACACGTATGCCAGGGACCTGTCTTACATGTACATATACGTAGAGTTGTGATTGATCCAAATCAATCGCAAGTCCTCTTATCAATCGCAAGTTTGTATCTTTTATGTACATAGCTGCGATTTATATCAACTCTTTGTAAGACGGGGCCTAGGTTTTTACTTTTTCACAGTACGGTAATCAGCCGTGAAAATCTGTGCACACAAACAGGGTAATCATTTGTACTCTGTACTCTAAAGTGCCCCTTTTGTACCCCTACAGCTGGGTCATTTATTGGAAGCGCCCCTCCCCCTCTACCCCCGATGAGGAAGAAGGAAGGAGCAGCTGACCCCATGGACGAGCCCACCTACGAAGCGTACCGTGAAGGAGAGTATCAGTCTCTTCTCAGAAACGGTAATAAAATCAATTATCTCCTTTATGATTATTTCAACCTTTCAGGACAGGACAGATCTTAAAACTGAAAGCCCAAGTCCACTCCAATTTTCAAAAATTATAGCATGTTGTTAATATATCAAAGGTTAAAACTGCCAAATATCACGGGCGTACTTCAATCAGGTGATTTTTAAGAGCGATTTTTGTTTCGAGCAAAACATTTAAATTGCTGCACGAATGTGACGTATGCTCCTCACAATGAAAGTGCCAGCAGTATACATTCTGACAATGGGCTATTTCGTAATATAACCAAATTTAATGCATACGTCTTTTTGAAGTGCCTCGTTACAAACTATTTCATTCACCTGATAAGAATAATAGTATTTCAATAGACAATAGCATCAGAACTGCAACATTAGTCGTTGCCAGGTAGGACAAACATTATGGCTTGCCCTACCTAGCTACACTTAATATATGCAGTTTGCATTCCGACTGTTGAAATACTTCTATTCTTATCAGGTGAATGAAATAGTTTGTATCGACGAGGCACTTCACAAAGACGTATGCATTAAATTTGGTTACATTACGAATCTGTGTTGTGAGGACCCTATGTCACACAAAAACGCATTAAAAAGAAATATTAAGTCTGAGCACCATTTTCCAAAATCAAGTTATATTTGGGATTTTTAAATTTTTGTCTATCTAATCAGCTCAACTTTTCATTGTAGACGTCTTGTACTTTAAACCTCAGACGAACTTCCTTTATTAAACCTGATTTTGAACAAAACCTTAGCCTAGTGTCTGGTTCAAATTTTAGTACCAAATGTTCTTTGAGAATTTTGTACAGGATGATTTTTAAAGTATTCTGACTACATAAAAGTATGGACATGAATTACATGTACATCATGGACATCAATTACATGTGGATAAAATTTAAAATTATTAACACATTTGTGGTACTACATGTAGGTGCACATAATGTCAATTGATACAATTTGTATTAGTGATATAAAGTAAATTTGTTGTCTTGCATGACTAGATTGTGTTTTCTCATCTCTTGTTTTGGTCTGGTTAGCCTCATCTAAAATTCGTCGAGCTGATACTAACATCGTTGCTGTAAAGTTTGATAAGCTGGTACAGGCCGAGAGCCCAGTGACGGGGTCACCAGTCTTCTGTGGTAGCTGCGGAGCTGCCATGTCACATCTCAGTAAGATATCACAGTTGTATTCAGGGAAGGTAAGCAAACTTGGAGAATGATCTTGTTTAATACAGTGGTGATTAAATAGGTGATCAGAAAAATAATCTGTGTATCGATAGAAGACTTAACCCTCCCCCCCCCCCCTGGTTTTGTGAAGTATTGAAATGGTTTGTGAGTAGAAAACATGAAGGAACAAAATTCATATCTATCCCCCTCCCCTGCTGGGGGAGGATGAGATTGGGTGGGGTCCTGTAAGTTTGGATGGGGTAGGATAGGGTAGGGTGAGATTGGGTGGGGTGGGGTAAATGTAGGTTGGGCTTAACTTTAGAATACCCAACCAATATGGTTTATGTACATGAACATCCATCACCTAGGGTTAGAGTTAGGAATAGGGGTAAGATTGGGGTAAGTGTTACCTAACAAACTTAGCTTCATTGGTGGAGTGTTTGTTAACCTACAAACGTTTGGTCTTTTTCTGTGGTGGGGAATTCTAAAGTTGCTCCATAGATTGGGGTAGGGCAAGTAGGGGTAGGGTAAAGTAGAATGAGGTGGGGAAAAGTAGGTAGGGGGTAAGGTTGAGTGAAGGGTGGGGTGGGTTAGGGTATGGGGTAGGGTAGCATGGAGTGAGGTGGGGTGCGGTAGGGAAGGGTACTGTAAAGTACATGTAGGTACCTCAAACTGTGAAGTATGAGGGCTTTCCCAGTCTTCAATCATTTCTCTACCATGAATAATGACAATAATCCTGAAATTTCCTTGACTTCCCAGTTCTGGATCTGTGAGTTCTGTGAGCATGAAAACCCTGCTGCTGATGGTACAATCATACCTACGACGGAAGACAGTACCTATGTGACCGGACCAGGGTCAGGGGGCGATGCGGACATCCTCGTCATCTTCTGTGTGGATGTATCCGGTAGCATGGCTGTTACTACAGAGGTAGGGCGCCCTCTATGTTCATTGACGTGCTAATCTTGATAATGGCAAGGTTAAAGCCCCACTGCACTACTTATAGCAACTTGTGCCCTCTTCATAGCAAACAATGCCTAATCGGTGCCTGTTGGTCCCCCATCATCCTCTTTTTCTTATGCTAATTGAGAGCTGATTTGATGAGATAACCACCTGTCAGTGACCTTGCAGGGTGGTTTAATCCCCCTTGCCAAACTAGTGCAGACAGGCTTTAAATGGCAATGTTGTCAGGGAGGATACTGACACCCTCACCATCTTCTATGTAGATGGAGGCGCGATGGCTCAGATTAGTGTAGTAGTCTCGTAACCGGGAGGTCCTGGGTTTTGAAACCAAGTCAATGCGCCCGTGCCATTTGATGAGGCATTAATCCTTATTACCAAGTCCCTCAGAGTCAGAGAGGACTTAAAGCCGTCGGTCCCCTGGTTGCTTACTTACAACCATATTTTTTTGGGGGGAATTGTAATTACATTGTGGTTACATTGTGGGGGTGCTTATTTTACCTGGCTGCTAAGAAAGCATAAATGCTTGTTAGTAAGCAACCAGACGGCCGACGGCTGTAGGTCCTCTCCGAGGGACCTGGTATTGGGGATTAATGCCTTACCAAAGGGCACTAGCGCATCGCCTTGGTTTTGAACCCAGGTCACCGGATTACAAGACCACTGTTCTACCAACTGAGCTATCTTAGCAGTCAGGGAAAACCATCATCATACATACAAAATGTAGGTCTTGGTCTGTGTCTATTGGCATTGTGAATCAAGTTGTTGCAATGTTTGATGTATTTTGGTATTATTGTCATTATAACTATTTACTATATTATTTGCTCAGTAACTGTTAATAGCAGATATCTAGAATGCATTACATGAACATTTGGCCTAATTCAAAACTTCTTTATGGTTGCTGTTGTCAAAGGGTACCAATTTCAAGTCAAAACAAAATTGGCATTTTTCTAACGCAAGGGCTTCAAACATCGTCAAGGAGATTGTGCATGTTGCGAACATGAGGCCCTGGGACCCGTTTCACAAAGCCTTTTTTCAATGACAAATGACAAATTTGTTGATAACCAATCAGAAGCAAGGATTTCCGTAGCTTATTATACAAACTGTCATTTGTCACTGATGACAAGTTTTGTGAAACGCCCCACTGAACTTTGCTGTTTGTTTTTGCAGGTATCAAGTGAAGTTTCTGTGCAAGGCAGGCGCAGTGATGAACAGGTGGCTCTCCAGGCTTACCAGGAGGAGCTGGATGCAGCCGAGCAGAGGTCAAGGGTCGCCCACCAGGAGGCTCTCGATGCCCAGATGCTTGCTGACTACCAAGAGACCATCGAAGGCCAGGTCCAAGCCTTAGCCCAGATCCAGATCGCAAGGACCGCATCGACGGCATCATCCGTTGCACCATCAACTCAAGCCATGGGGCAGGCACCGCCTCAGGGGGGAGCCGTACCATCTGCCCCACCCGTTACCCTCCCCCGTCCTACCTCTGTGGCCGGTGGTGCGCAGACTGGTGGGCAGAGAGAGCTGGAAGAGAGGTACGTTGCTGCACCCCAGAGGTCCATCGCTGGCTCCCAGAAGCCTGCTGCACCCCCAAGGCCTGCTGCACCACCAAGGCCAGCGGCCCCACCACAACCCAAGAAGCATGTCTCATATGTCTCCAGACTTCAGGTAAATATAATCAATAAATATAACCTGAGTTGCTAAACTTTTTTTATTTCATGTTTTTAAAAATACCTTACCTTCTGAAAAAAATGTTTAGTTTTACTGTTGTCTTTCACACTTTATCATATATTATAAATAGCGATTTGCAATTAAATCTTCAAAAAGTACAACTTTTCAATTTTAATGATAATTTTAAAGATATTATTTTCATAAGATCATTCATTGTTTATACACGTACATGTTAACACCATAGTAACTTCTTGAGTAGTTGGAATGCAATATCATTTGAACAATGTTTAGGCCATTTTGCATTTCATGCAATCGCCGTACATACAGCGGCAAGTTGCTCAACCAAAGACAAACAACAGTTAGCATACAGTGTAATATTAACAATTTTTTTTTTCTTCAGTCCATGCAGTCAGCCATACAGCAGCAGGTTGATAAACTACGAGCAGAGAATAGTCACAAGAGGGTCGGACTGGTGGCATTTAACAACAATGTAAGTACGTACAATGTATAAGACGCACCTTTTTCCGCCGGAAAAAATTCAAAGGTCAAGGGTGATCTTATACACAGGTACAGGATCCTCAAAATGCTACTTTTTAGTGGTTTTCGAAAATCTCTGTGTCTCAACATGAATTACATAATGAGAATTATTAATTCCTAATTTGAAGGGAGGAGATCTTCTTTTTTTTTCAGTCTCGATTAAATTATGCCCCTACACATAGCACTTTGCCAGCCGAAGCTCTCCCGTGCCTTCAGCTCACTCACCCGTATCATGCAGCTCACTCACACAGGGAATATTGACTCACCACACAAAATCTAGCCTGTCCAAATTTCTGTTTGGACTCAGAGCAAAATTTGTCTGTAATCTTTAGTTTTAAAAACAACATTGTTATTATTATTTGTGACAAGTTCACAAGCACTTCAGCTGCGCCTCGTAATAAACCAAAGTCCTTCCCTGCATGGCTTGGGTTTCCGAACGTACCTTACCAAATGCTGAAATAGACGCTATCTGATCTGTCTTGCTGCTTTCGGTGGCGGCAAAAAAGCGAAACCAAAAGCAAAAAATAAATAAACAGGTGCGTCTTATATATGGAGATTTACGGTATGATTAAATTATTACTAAATTTACTTCATGGTCAAACGAAGTGAAAAAAAGTATTTGAAGCAAAATGATTTCCCCCTCCCCCCCCCCCAAAAAAAAAACAACATAGATATTGATTTAAATTTTTAAACAGAGATATTCATAATATTTTTATTTGCTTTAGGTGACGGTGATCGGAGACGGCAGCCTTGATCCGGTACCCCTAGAGGGCGCTGGTTTAACCGACAGAGAGAGCCTGATCAGCCTTGGACAGAACTTCCCTCTTCCTGGTCCCATATCAGAGGTTCATCGCTGTCTCACGGAAAAGATATACAGGTTAGATGGATAGGTCATATACTGCGAGTCGGCCATTTTGTCTGTGAATAGATGAAGGCTAGATAGGCCCTTCCTACTTTAAGGCCAATTGTGAATTTATTCATTGCTATATCTTGTGGAAAGAATCATATGAAGACGGGTCACTGGTCTTATGCAACATTTGTGTAAATTAGGCAGAAGCCAATGAGAGCAATCAAGAATAGAAAAAATCAGATATTAAAGAACACGATTAGATCATCAATCTTGTAACCATTAAAGCAATACCAAGAATATTATTTGACAGTCAAAATTACCACACAAGATTGAAGGGGGAAAAGAGACAATAAAGAATACCAAATATGCAGATTTATAAGCATTAAGAAGAAAAACGATGGCAGAAAATATGTCCCTAGACTACCTTAAAACCGACCATATCTTTAAAACGCATAAACCATACCGTGATAAGAGTACATATTTATAAGCGTATGAATTAGTAGGTGATGAGTCATTTATCCATTATTTCAATCCTAATTTTCAGCCTAACAGAGAGTGGTCAGACCGCACTAGGCCCCGCCCTCCTCATCGCTATCTCCATGGCAGCACAGAAGCCTGGGTCAAAGGTCATCATGTGCACTGACGGATCGGCCAACGTTGGGTTGGGGGCGCTCAACGACATGGACAACGACGCGGCCTATGAACAAGCAGCAGCCTTCTACGACGAGGTCGGCAACTTTGCCCGAGATTCCGGGTGAGTGAAAGGCATCGTTTAACAATGTTAAATCTGAGATGCATGGCCCTACGTGTTATCAGTGTCTGTGATATGGTGTAATATTGAAGCTCTAAAAAAATTGCGCTTCAAAATGATCATGAAGTGCCTCAAAAAAGTAAAAAATCTTTGAGTGACCGGTTTTACCATACTCATTTTACCCAATAGACTGTAGTGTTATAAAAACCGTTAGGAAAACGCCAAATGAAATTTTGATTTTCAATCATAAATATCTTGATAATCAGACAGGCGATCGGCTTGTAAAAGTCACTGGCTTCCTGACTGACCCAAAGGCTTATAATTATGAATGCAGCATGAGCTAAATCAAGGATTTTTTAAAAGGATCTGAGACAAAGTTACCAGATCCCTTTAAATCAGGGCCCTGTTTCACAAAAAACTTTTGTCTATAACAAGTGTCACAATTCTATAACATATGTGCTTTAATCCAATCAGATTCGCGGTTTTCAGTAGCTTATAATATTTATTGTGAATTGTTATTGATAAAAAGTTTGATAAAATTGCTGGGCCCCGTCTTACAAAGAGTTAATATCAATTGCAACTATGTACATAAGAGATAGGAGACTTCAAACTTGCGATTGATTGGAGGACTTATGATTGATTTGGATCAATGGCAGCTCTTTGTAAGACGGGGCCCAGACTCTGGTTATACATGTACTGTAATTTGTACTAGTAATTTACTTCTATATTAGTATTCAACATATAGAATTAGTTGAGAGAACAAATACAATATACTCTTTGAGGCATTTCAATCTTTTTTTATAAAGTCCTACAGTTTAAAAATGCTTACATACATTAACAATAGCAGCCAAAGGCTAAAAACAAATTGAGTTTACAAAAGACTTTACAAATACATTAAAATATGATACATTGAAAATTGGTTTGATAAAGTACAATAATATACACAGTAATTTACAAAATAAGAATAATATTGCACACACAAAAATTAGCAAGGAAATGGCAAAAGACAGGGTTATGAAAAGGACAGACGAGATAAAGCTTGAAATAGATGAAGAAGTATGATCTGTAATATGTCATAGTCTTGATGTGTACAACTGTATGTTATTTTGTTTGTTTGGTCTTTCCAGTGTATGTGTTTCAGTGCTAACACTAGAAGGAGAGGACTGTAGGGCTATTGAGCTCGGGAGTGTAGCGGACAAAACAAGAGGACAGGTAGGTTAACCCTTTGCCTACTCGAACCGCGTGGTTCCAGTATTAAACCTACAGATAATACAGTCAAACCTGTCTATAGCGACCGCCCAACGGGAAACACAAAAAGTGGTCTTTGTAGGCAGGTGGACTTTGAATACAGGTTTCTTTAGGACATGTTTCAAACTTTCAATGAAAAAACATTTTCAAGGGAAACAATAAATGTGGTCTTTGTAGACAGGTGGTCACTAAAGCAGGTTTGACTGTACAAGGATTCAGTAGTCAATGGATTTCTATTTCATTCACTTTAAGAGTACAAGGTTGCCAAAGTGATAGTCATTAATTTTTTTATTTTTTTTATTCAGCATGGATTGTGAAATGGCTCTATTCAAAAGTAGTCTCTTGCTTAAGGCAAGCACACACCTTATGCCTAATTAACTCTGACTGAATTTTAAGAGAGATTCCAATAGGTATTTTAAAATAAATTGAAATGCGTCTGACTATGTTCAATGTTACATAACAATTGTTTAATTATGACAATTTTCTATATAGTATTTCAAGGTACCTCAGAGCATCCAACCTTAACTTGAGGGTTAGATGGATTCCACAAATGTCAAATTTATGTTTATATTGAGTTACTCTATCTACATGCCACATTTTAAGTTATTTTGTTGCCCCATGGCGAGATCAGAATGAGAATAAATAACCCAGCCTTTTATAGGGGTCGACATTTAGCACTGGCTAGCTTTGGTAATTGAAATATTCTTCAAGAATTAAAAAAAAATCATGTCATGGTCCCATGTACTGTATTTCATGCAGGTGAGCATCGTTCAACCCAACGATCTCAACCAGCAGTTTGCAGACATTCTAGCTGACCCTGTCCTAGCAACCAATGTTTCAGCTAAGATGGTTCTCCACAAAGGCCTGTAAGTATCTCCTTTTCCTAAAATGATACCGGTTATACTCCACAAATTGTCTTATTTGAAGTCAAGAACCATTTTGAAAAGGTTTAGATTTGATAATATCCTGCATAGTGCATGTGAAGGCTAAGAAGTTGTGTTTTAAGTGGTAATTAATAGATTAAATTCTGAAAATCTTATTCATGCTAGTAAAGATATGTTAATTTTCAAATTATTGTTACCTTATATCACAGTGAATAAGCACTTACTGTTGGTACTGCGCAAATTTCTCTCTTAAGCACAAGTATATGCAGGCAGCTTTGCCCAAACACTAACCAATGGCTCAATAATTTCAGATTATTATTATTATTCTGGGGACTAGGGAAAATGCAGCTTTTACCAAAATAAAATTGTATTCAAGAAGTTAGACCATGGTCTAAATTCAGAGGTATAGAAGTACAAACATAAAGGCCTGAATTCACAAAGAAGGTTTGTAGACAAACCTACCGGTAGGTTTATGTGCGTCATATGACGCGGTCCAAAAACGCATCATATGATGCACATAAACCTAGGTTTGTAGAAAGCATCCTTTGTTAAAGGTAAACCCAGTATTGGAAACGCCCCAATTTCAAAAAATGAAATGGAAGCTCTTATTACCAATCATGTGAAAGAATATGTTTTGACTAATACATGATAAAAAATTTGACGGGAAAACCACCTACTAATTGATATATTTGGTCAATTAGTTTATCTACATGGTCTGTGAGAGATATACGCACGTGTCGCGCACGTGTGCGTATAGTCCCATAGACATCTTTCTGTGTACAGTGCTTGTAACTTTAAGAAGACTGGGCCATATTTCTTATCATTTTGATGATTCCAGAACCTTGCAGTATACACCAATACTTATATGCTAGATGATCAACCTTTTCTGATCGATTCCACAACGTTTCTTTCGCAATGCAATCGCATGACCAGAACTGGTCTTTACCTTTAATTCAGGCCAAATTCTTCAAACTTTGCTGAATTTCGTCTTTCATTATAATTTAATCAGGTTTTTGAAGGATGGTGAGAGCGATAACCCAGAAAGCCAAGCAACCCATAACGTTGGGCTGGTGACTGCCGACTCGGAGACTACTTTTGAGTTTGGAGTGAGGAGAAAAGAAGGTGAGTTGAAACAATCTTTCTCAGTCTGCGGTCACAGCACCAAGTTTGAATATTTTCAAAAGATTACTCGATAATCATTGGTCTAAATTCCAGTATGTTGCACGTGATCTATAGTGTGCCCTCAAAATTGTTTTCGTCTGTTAATCACAACCATAAAGAAAAAGCGACCGGAAGACCAACAGGGCCACCTTCTCTTCCGTATACTGTTGATGTTGGTGAAATGCTGGAAATCAAAACATGGAAATCTGTCTGGGACTGTACACATACAGTGGATATTTCCAGATTTACCTGTATCCTTAGTAGGACTTTCCTCCCCTCCCCCAGCTAAGCTTCTGATAACTTCACAACATTTTAGGATTGTGTGCCTGCCTCATCCCCCCCCCCCCCTATGAAATGGTGAAAAAGAAAAAGAAAATTGATTTCTTTTTTCTTTTTAAATAAATAGAAAGGGAGAGAAAGAGAAAGGAGGAGAAAATGGTTAACATAAAAGAAAATAATTTGACCCCCTTCTACACCCTCTCCTCACCTAACAGCCTTGTTTTCTGACATTTGATCCATCTAACATTTCCAGTGTGTAAATGATGTTGTAATTTTTCCACTGTGTGAAAGCGGGGCTAGTAGGCTAGGCTACTGTCATCAATAATTAATGTCTTGTTTTATTTGTTTTCACAGTGTTATATGACAACTTTGGTGGAACTACAGTTGTGGAGAGAGTGGAAGGTAAGTCGTTGTTTGAAATATTAATCTTCTTCTTCTTCTGTTAATCTTCAAAGGGCTATGCAGCCTATCACAAAGATCTGTAGAAAGGTTACCAGTTTTGTATACAGGCACACTACACACCGGCTTTTACAACCTACTCTTTGCGAGAAATAATAATAATAATAATAATAATACATTTATAGAACGCAGAATCTATCCAACATTAAATTTATATTCTACTGCGCTACAAGAGCTCCTGATATGCTTAGATTTACAGTTAATTGAAAAGATGTGATTTCAGTTTTGATTTAAAGATATTCACAGATGGTGATTTCCTGACTTCAAATGGTAAGTTATTCCAGAGTTTTGGGGCTGCACTAGCAAATGCTCGATCACCTAGCATTATTTTTGTTTTGATAGATGGGATCTGCAGGAAGAAGTATCTTGGGAACTGTGCAAGTTGGGATTGTGTTGATTAAGTTTGAAATAATAATAAAAGGGGGTTCTTGTATAGCACTCATGTCTGCAATTATTTCCCAGCTGTAGTATGGCTGCCATTATAGCGCTCTGTATAGTGTATTAACATGCAAAGGGTGTGACTCTCCTACTTTAAAAATAATAATAAAATTCATAGTCCGTTCCTGTATAGCGCATAGTACTTAGTCTCTATGCGCTTCCAAAGAGCTTTGGATATTATTACCCTAGCTTTAGCTCTGGCTACCGATATCAGCGCACTTTACTACTTCATGCACCTCATTTTGTTTGGTCCTATCAGAAGAGCCGATCTACGAGAGCGTGGCCCAGACCATGATTGAAGGTCTAGAGAAGCTACCGTTCCAGGTCCAGATCCGCTACACAGGCCGTGATGGTCTGGACTACCAGAGGATCCTAACCATGGATAGACCTGTCACTAAGGACAGGAAGTTTGCAGAACAAAGTGAGAGCTCAAACTCATTTGATCCTTATCCTAATTTGGCAATATTGATAATTGATGATATTGAAAATACATGATCATACAAAATTATAACAAAATATTGTAATTCAATCCTTATATTAATTTGGCAATAATGATAACTGATAAGTTATTCAAGAATTGGAAGTTTGCTGAACAGAGCAAACACGGAAAAAACTCATTTTATCCATTTGATTTGGCAATATTGATAACTGATCATATCGATAATGAATAATCATGATGAATAAGAAATAATGGTATTTTTTTTCTTCTGATAATTAATTCAATCTTAATCCCTATCCTAAATTGGCAATAATGGTAACTGATGATATTGATAATAAAGAGTCATAATAAATAACTAAAAATAATTTTTGCATGATAAGTAATTCAAGGATGAGAAGTTTGCTGAATAGAGTGAGCACTCAAACTCATGTCATCATTTTCTTGTGGGCCATTGATAATCCTTAAATTGACAACAGTGAAAATTTATGATTTTGTCTAATAAAAACACTCAAATGTAGGAAGTTTAAAGAACAAAGTCCCGCAAACTAAAGTGATCATTTTCTTCTATGCCTCTATTATCCTTAATTGGCAACATTGATTTTTTTTATTTTGTGTCTAATGATACAAAGAAGAAAAGGAATTTTGTAGAACAGAGTATTCCCTCAAATCTTCTTCAATCATTTAATTTTGGGCCGCTGATAATCTTCAAATTTGCAACATTGTTGTAATAATACCAAATAAATTAATTAATGAAGTAATAAATAAATTTTCATTTCTCAGATGCCAATGTTGGTGTGATTGGGGCCCATGCGGCTCAGTATGCCGCCAAGCTGGCCGTAGAGAGCCCCTTTGGTTGCCAATTTAAGATTTAAAAAAATAATGTCAGTCTTACTTTTGCCACCTTAATTTTCATTTCTCAGATGCCAATGTTGGTGTGATTGGAGCCCATGCTGCTCAGTCTGCGGCCAAGCTGGCCGTAGAGGGCGCCTATGCCGAAGCACAAATCAATGCCATCATCACTCAGAAGCTTGTACAGAGATGCACGTGAGTGAAAAGGATTTTAACGATTTGGCTAGACTTGATTTTATAACATAAGCTTGACTGAAAAATTTAATTTAGAAAATTTTAGCAACATACATATGAAAGCACTATTACATTTGAAATGTGAGTGAATTGGATTATAATGATTTGACTTGACTTGATTTAACGTAAGCTTGACTGAAAAATTACATTTAGAAAATATTAGCAATATACAAGAAGACCTTTTTTTATGTTCTCTGCAAACTGTTGATGTTATCATATATAAGCAGAAGTACTACTATAAAATTTGAAATATTGTGAGTGAATAGGATTATAATGATTTGACTTGACTTAACTTAACTTGACTTAAACTTGACTGAAATATTCCTTTAAAAAATTATTAGCACCATACAAGAATACCATTTTTATGTTCTCTACAAACTTTTGATGTTAATCATATATAAACAGAAGTACCACTATTATATTTGAAATGTGCTTTTAAAAAAATGTACTTGTTCTTTTAACATTCCGCTTTAATTGTAAATTATATTTTTCTGTTGCTAGGCAACCAGAGGAAGGTCAAGAGCAGGAGCAGGAGGGCATCTATCAAACGTTCTTAGCCAACATGGCTCCCATCAATTCTGAAATTACCCGTGCTCATCAGGTAAGGATTAGCTTCTTAATTGGTTGAGAAATTTCTAAAAGCCTATAAAATGATTCAGCTTGGCAACTTCAAATAGGCACCAATTATTAACTGAACACTCCCCAGGGAGCAGAGCATGTGCACTCTAATGTGCGGAATAGCAATTAAATGCAATGATGGAGGTAATAATAATTACAGGGTAAAACACTTAGAAATGTAGTATTAAGCGCTATAAAAATGTGACCATTGTTATCTTCCACGTCTTTTAATTATACGTTGTTCAAGACTTATCAAAATTGAGAGACTTTAGTGCTTTAATTTTATTTTTAGTTAAATCATTCTTATACTGGAATGGCTTATTTTATTGCAACAGGAATGAACAACATCAAAACTGATATTACAGGTAGCTCTCTCTGCTCACGTCACATGTAATTAATATTGTCGAATGTATTTTTTACGAGAATTGGAAATAAAATGAATGAAATTAAAGAATGAAAAGAATGCTTTGAGCTGCTTGGAGCTAATTTGGATCACTGATGTTATATTCAGAGCCCGTAGAAATACTGTAAACCAAAGAGACATTTGCGACATGACAAGTTTGTAAATGACGGTCCTGGCAGCTAGAAACTTTCACAAGTATCAAATATTCAAGTTGTCTTATAATCTAATCTAATCATGTCTACTCATTATGCTTGATAGAAATTGATTTGATCTGAAATTGTGCAGTTTGAATTTTACACTTGCACCAGTTTTAAACTCAATCACTTCTAATCAATTGGAAAATATCTTCATGTTGCAAATGTATCTCAATGATACTGACATAAATTTTGAGTTTTGACAAGTTTACATATGGATATATACTCATTTTGATTTTTAACACCGCAAACTGCTTTGACTGAATAACACAGCTTTATTTCTTTATTTAACAAATTGTGTGGGTTTGTTCAATGTTTTCTAATCTATTTCTCTATTTTCTCCTTAAACAATTTTTTTTTCTGCATGACCTTTGACCTATTAACTTTTTGACCTTGTAACCTGTTGACCTCAACAGCAAGAGTGGGATGCTGGTGAATACATGGAGGTAACTAACAACATGTTATTAATGTTTTTTTTTATATTTGTAACCTGCTTTTATCTAATTTGAAGCAATGTGTAGGATATAGGCTTACTAATGTACTTGATCTCATGATAATGATAATCCTGCGTTTATATTTATTAGTAAACTTTTTTTTGTACAAACTGTAATGCACATTCATCTACGAATATGTATGCAATTGAAATGGTTATTCTTATCTGTAATTTTGTAATTTTGTGAACTATTGAGTTAGGAAATATGCTGCTGAATTGTTGCACATATATGTAACCCATGATTTGAACGAACCTTTAAAAGTCCTTGTACTTGATTTGAATTATGTTGAGACTTTTTGTTGAATTAATGGGGAAAATGTGATGAATTTTGTTTCATTTAAGAGACGATATGTTGTCTCATCTCTCTGAATACTTTTGATATACTTTTAAAACTACTGGGGTAATGATGGTTTGTTTGTTTTACTTGTCTGCTGAGAAAGCATATGTTTGCTTGTATAAAGTGAGCAGCCAGGGGACCAAAAGATTTAAGTCCTCTCCGACGAAGGACTAAGTAATGAGGATTAAAGCTTTACCAAAGGCCAGTATCGCATCAACTTGGTTTTGGACCCTGGAATTTCCAGTTTATACGAGACCACTGCTCTACCACTGAGCCATCATGCCTCCTCTTACTGTATGACTGTTACTGCAATAGACCAGTTTATTAACACGTTCAAATTGTATACATATTTTGTTAAAGGAGGTTATTTTGACAACTTGAAAGCTCGCCCGAGTATTGTAGTTCATTCATTAGTAATTAACATTAATGGAATAACTCGCGTCACTAGGTCCCCCAGAAAGAAACATCCATCAATTTTAATATGTTATTAAACCGGTCTATTGGGGAGAAATCAAACATGAAATGAAGCTTAAATGCAAATAATATTTCATTTTATGTTTGTTTTAATAATAGCTGGAAACAAGGAGCGAGGAAGAGAGCGATGAGGACGACGTTCCCTTGGTAACCAAGAACAAGAAGAAGATGAGCAAGAAGGTAAATAAGGAGTTGTATTGTTAAGGTCATAGTTCACAGAGTCAAAGGTCACCTGATAGTAAAAGGATGTTAATTTCCATACGTTATTGCAGCACGAAATGAATGCAATAGGTACATGGTCATACAGTCAAAGGTCACCCGATAGTAAAATAGATGTTAATGTCCCTACTTTATCATTAGGTCATTGAGTCAAAGGTCACCTGATGGTAAAAAGGATGTTAATGTCCATACTTTATCATTAGGTCATACAGTCAAAGGTCACCTGATAGTTAAAAGGATGTTTAATGACCCTACTTTATCATTAGGTTATACAGTCAAAGGTCACTTGATGGTACTGTTTTTTAGTCATTGTAATGCAAAATTATTTGGTTACAGGAAATGAAAGCAATGCTTGTTAGGTGTAGGTTCGCACAATAATATTTAAACTTTATACATCTATAACTTAATTTCATTGCCTTTCTTTCTATATTTAATTTTACAGATGAAGAATCGTCGCAAGAACGTTTCGGACCGACAGGCCAGTGTCTTCTACAGGATGAAGGGAGCTACAACAAAGATGTTCAATAAACAGACCTACGACATGGCAGAGACGGTATAGTCGTGACCTGCTGGGAAAGGGTCCTGTGTAGAATATTAGGAGACAATCACATATGGCGTGAACCCTCCTTTTACTGGCAGTTTCTATCAATTTAAAGGGATTGGGTATCTTTGCCTCAGATTCTAAACAAAATCCTGGATTTAGTTCATGCTGCAATCATAATTATAAACCTTTAGGTCAGTCAGGAATCCCATGACTTTTACAAGCCAATTGCCTGCCTTGATTATCAAGATATTTTTGACTGGAATTCGAAATTTCAAAAAATGTTCCCCCAACGGTTTTTATAACACTACAGTCTATTGGGGACAATGAGTGTGGTAAAACCGGTCACTCAAAGATTTTTACTTTTTTGAGGGACTTTATGATCATTTTGAAGCGCATTTGTTCAGGGCTTCTGTATTACACCGTATCACAGACACTGATAACACGAAGGGCCATGCATCTCAGATTTGTAAAACTGGAAACATTGTTAAACAATGCCTTTGACGTGTGCAAGCATTCATGTCTTTCAGTCAATCTGCCACCAAGTTATCATGTACAAGGCAACTCAGCAACAATTGATCTACCTTTATTTTCTCAAGAGAGTGTTATAAAAGAATATATTTATTGTGTACATGTACAAGCATACGTATTATTTTTTCAAAGATTTATTTGTGAGGCATTGTGATAACATTCTCTTTCAAAAGGGGAAACAAATCTTCAAGACATGTACAGTCAATTTAAACTGAGACAGTGTTTCTTTCATTTTTCAAAAAGGAATGCGAGTGCCTTTTTCTGGAATTGTTTAAAAGAATGCCTCAGTAGCCTACTCTATATACAATGTATCCGTCTGCTTGTGTTAAATTTGTCTTGTCCTGCACTGCGTCATTGCTTGTATTTAAACAATATATTTTCAGTGTCTTGTTATTACGAGGAAATAAATGCTACAAACTTCTGTCTTTGAATTCATTTTAAATCATTTATTCAAAGATTATGAAAAAATGTGAATTTGAAATATATGGATAATAATAACATGAAGTGGCCTTAAATAATGAAAATACAATAATCAGGATTCTGTTTAATTAAAAATATCACCTTTGAATTTATATTTTTCAAATTGAAAATTTTAATGTGAAGGAAAAAAAAAAATTTTATTGTATTGCATTGTATATAAAGCAACGGATAACAATACCGACGGCGACATGAAATCATTTCGATTATGATTGTTACATTTTATTGTGTACAAATGTATTTAAAATAATGACATTCCTTATTAACATCTGCTGATCTGTAGTATTCTAAATGTATATTATGAACATGAAAAACAATGCATACAATCATTATTATTGTTCGCATCTAGTATATATCATGTATTAGAAGGTATTCCTGATTTTGATATCGTAAAGAAATGGCAACGATTTGTACAATTTTGGCAAAGTTAGCCAGTGCACGCATGTCATATTAGAGTGCCTTGTGTTGTGATGTGAGTATTGTGAGAAGCTAAATTTATTATTGTTATTATAATGTTGCTAAATTTATCAAGATTTATCAAAAATGTCATATGTCATATAAATCAGTACTGCCCAAATCGACCTGTTACTAATGTTTTAATTTACATATTTACAAGTTCACTGACAACCAATTGAAACACAGGTCTTCTCCTTACCTCTTGATAATTAATCAGTACTAATTGATACAAAAATCATGGAATTTGCATAAATTCAAATCCACTATTGCCAATGCCCTCCATTTATATACGGTATTGTATTTAATGTATGAGGGTGATTTTGAGAAAAGTTGAATTACAATGTATCTATACTTGTTTTTAGATGCGCCATTCCAAAGCTTTGGAATAACTAACCACTAGACACAAGAAAAGCCTCATCCGTTGCTGTCCTCAAAGTTTTGTTGAAGACTCATTTGTTTTCAGGAGCTTTTGATTAGCTTTTGCTACTGTGTTTCTGTAAAGTCGCAATGTTTAGGGGTTTTGCTTTCATCACTGTGCAGTAGAGTATATTTATAAAGTAGCTTATTATCGTATTTCACTTAATTTTTTTTACACAGAGCAAAGCAAGAAAGAAGGCTTTAGAAAGGCTATGATATGTCACCTTCAAAACCATTACCGGTACTTGCATTAATAGACCTGTAGAGATAAATACTAACTTTTCTTCCTCTATTTTTATAGTTTATCTTCACTGCTCTTTAGCCTGTTTACCAAGTGCCTCTTTTTACATGCGCGCTAGATCATCTATTTTCATGCTAATTACCTTTGATCTTCTGTTTTAGTACTCATAATCTAATATATATATATGATGTCTAACACCGTCTGTCAATATATCTATGATATATGTGAGAAATTTTATGTTATCTGAATCGTTCTCCAAAAGTACTATGTAATTTTTCTTTTTTGGTGGTATCATTTCGGGCTTAATTCGTTAAAACATTTTATTTGATTTCATGTATTATGAGATATTGTTGTATTATGTACTTTGTAATACTATGTAGTACTAAATATATTGAGAGTACTTTTTTTATCTATGGCGCTCTATTAGCTAATATTTTATAACAGGTTTTATTCCATTTAATAGGAGAAACTTGAAAGGTATTTAAAGGGATTTAAACAGAACATTTTATGGAGAAGCCCTTATAAAAAGGGAAAACTATATATGGTTTGAAAACCAGAGTCTTTCTTAATCAAATTGTATTCATATTTTATGGAAAGTTTATCAATTTAAATGAATGTTACACATCATTAGGATATGCATAGATACAGAATTTATTTGCGGGTTCATATTAGAAATATTAGCTTTATGAATGTAATTGTCAGTAAAATTACAACATTTCACAAGTTTCCAGGCTTTCAAGATGAAATCATTATTGACATTCTGTACGTCATCTGCATTCCACAATTTTTATGTACCCTTATTTTATAATTTATGGGTTACTCTTGTATATGGTTTTAGTTGTTGGCATATCATTGACTTTAGGTGTAGAATCTTACTTTACTTGTAGCTTGATTCTAATAGTGTATTCCTTCTGATCTTCATGTCTTTCAAAGCTAAATCAATTCAAAACTAAATAAATTATTTTATTAATCACAATCTCATTTTGTTGAAAATGTTCTAAATGTTACATTCCGACCCATTGACTTGTAGAACCACCCACTGACTGACACAACGACCGATACAATGACCAACACGTCCAAACAACCTACATTCCAACTGACACAATTCCAGACACATGGACCCACTCTCACACAGATTGACCCACCAACCCATCGATAGACACGGACAGACACACTGACTGACGGAAAACTAACCGACTCATCATCGATGCACCAACTGACCGACAAACCAACCTGACTCGCTGACCGACAAGCCCCAAAACAATGTCAGTGGCGTTGGATCAATATGATATGTCAGACAGTGTGTTGTTGTTGGTTGGTGGGTCTACCAATGGGCGAGTATGTAAGTGTGTTGGTCTGTCCATGGACCCTACCACAAATGGTCCATGGTCTGCCGAAGGGTGGGTTAGGGTATGTCGTTGGTTCAGTGTTGTTGGGTCTTTGTTGGTCTTGCGTCGGTCATCCAAGCAACGACACAACAACCAATCCACCTTCTTCTCGACCTCGAGTCTACATACGTACATGAACAATACTTTAAAACGAAAATGATGGTGTACATGTATGCAAACATTTTAATAGATTTTCTTCATTGGATTATTTATATTTACTCACAAAGTATTTCACATTTAAACAAGCATATCTTGTCACAAATTCTTTCCTCTTCAACTGCCCTTATAGTACTTTAAACATGCAAACACAGATATAATAATGGAAACCATCACCGTCGGTAAAGAATATCACTTGGGTTCTAAGTCCTTTCAGCACAAATGCTTTTCTAATCCCAAAGGATAAATACAGTTCACTATTAAAGTTCATGCAAGACCAAGTGGTTTTCTACCCACACAAAGAACATACATTTAGAATAAAAACCTTATTTTCGTCATGCATCTCGAAAAAACATGTGGATTGAAAAGAAAGACTTTACGGTTAAAATCTGTCACCAAATGCAGATTATGACTTGGTTGGGACCAGATGCAAATAATTTCTCACTGAGAAATCAAACTATGCGTACACATACAGTCAAATCTGCTTTGGCAACCCCCTGTATAGAAAGACTACCTTTATATACGGACCACATTTTGTTGGTTTCCCTTGAAATGGTTTCTCATTAAAACCTGTATATAAAGACCACCAGCCAAAAGCGAACACTTTTCTTGTCTTCCTTGGGTGGTCTTTATGTACAGGTTTCACTCTCATAACACGCATCCAGCCTTTAGATTTTGCACATATTTAGGACAGTAGAGTATAGAGAAATAGATTTTAACCTAAAACCCTAGAATTGGTAAAGACTGTATCAAAATAACCAAATACAAGTTTATTTTTATCTTATTATACATGTATACTAGCATAAAATAAATTGAATTTATCTTACTTTTCTCTTCTACATAAAGAGATTGATAAATGCCTAAATAAGAAAATCACTGTAATTAGACACTATCAAAATAAGTGTGTTTAAAATGTCAATCATATGAACTTTAAAAGCAGTGATCTTGAATAAGTACACCTATTCACCAAAATAAGAGCATAAAAATAACATTGATTTCATGAAGAAGAAAAAGGGATCTACATGTATATCAAATTAAATTAAAGTACAAGTTTACTATCGCAAAGAGATTTATATGTTTTTAACATAATTTTTCAAACAGCCATTTGACATATATCATATAGAAGCTGTATGTATACATGTACTCTGTACATATAAAATAATTTATGACATGGATTGTTGCCTTCAAATGTTTGATCAACTTCTCTTCACTATTCTATTGCATTCATCTTGCATGCAATACAGGTAAGGTGAGGTAATAACCATTGGACGATACAACACAATCACATGAAATATAACAATATGACACATCAACTGTCGCTCTGTTTCAAAGTATATCAATTTAACAGTTTTTGTGTAATTCTTTTTTCAATTCTTGAAAAACAAACCACACTCTGGGTATAGAGTTAATGTACGTACTAAATTTAACCTTTGGCGTCCAAAGTGTTTACATCATTAAGAAATATCTTAAAAACATTGAAGGATACTATAGACTATCCAATCACGAAAGGGAAGCTTGTATAAGTAGTTAATTCATCCCCTAAAGCAGTCGGCCGTCTGGTTGCTTACTAACAAGCATTTATGCTTTCTTAGCAGTCAGGTAAAATAACCACCACCACTAAATGCAAATAAAATTGCTGAAGGAATAAGCAATAGATCGGTTTACAAATATATAATCAATTCTGCAAATACATCTTCCAAGAAACTTTCGCATTTACCCATGAAGAGTAATGCTAATGTCATAGCACGAGGGCTGTTGTCGGTTGGTGCTATGTTGGGCATTGCTCCGGCAAACTCAAATCAAGAGTGACCACAGAAGAATATACGCATACTAATTGAATACCTACGTGTACTGGTCTTGCGTCAAATGGAACAGAATCTGACTCATAGAATCTCATTACGATCACTAATCCTTATTTTCTACAGATACCACAAGGAGATATTCTCTTCATTGGAACACGTATGACGATTATCTTGAACAGTCGATACAAAATATTGCGAAAATTTAAAGCCTAGCTTTGCTTCATTATACAAAAATCAGGAAGCAAAGAATGGGATCATAGATCACATCAAGAAAAATAGACGCACTTTCATCATGATTACATCACGGATGAAACTAAACTTCAGGGGGGCGTTTCACAAAACTTGTCATCAGTGACAAATGACAGTTTATGTTATAAGCTACTGAAATCCTTTATTCCGATTGGTTATCAGCAGATTTGTCACTGATATTTGTCATTTGTCATTGAAAAAAGGCTTTGTGAAACGGGCCCCTGGAGGAGAGGGAGAAAGGGCTCTAAAGAGAGGGGAGATGGGGAAGGGCTACGATAGGAGGGGGGTCAAGATGGGGTCTAGTCTAGTCTAAAGGAGTGACTGGCTCTGGTTGGAAGACCACCATCTTGGGATTGTAGCGCCTGAAGAAGAGGCTGGAGCCACGCTTGAGAAGACCCTACAAAAACAAAAGAAACAAGAAATAATCTTTTAAAAAATCATTATTGTAAAGAATTGCCATGTTCACAGTAGGGAGGCTTTGCGACTAGAACAAATTTCATTAGTATGTCGACCTTGAATAAATTTTTTCGGCATGAAGCTTTCAAGAATTTGAAACACTCAAAGAAAATTCCAAGGTTTCTAGTTTTACTACAATGTTAGAAATTGAAGATAGAATAATTGTCATCAAAGTTTCAAAGTTTATTCACTCGATAAAAAAAAAAACAACTACATTCTTCAAGAATACAGTGAAATCAATCAATTTAAAACAAAACAACACATATGAGTTATATAAGAGTAGAAAAAACAATACAAGATAGAGGACAGGTCAAATGAGGACCAGCGTTAAAGATTGAAAATCTTAGTTGTACTGCGCTAGCAAGAAGAAGAAGGAGAAGAAGAAGAATGAAGAAAAAGAGAGAGAAAATGTAATTTGAGATACGTTGTGCTTTTTTTCGAAAATAATTAGAGAACAGTTAAAGGACTAGAGTATGTGAAGGGCCACAAGGCAGTTGGTCAATAATCAGCTTAGTGGCGGTAGTTTTACTGATAACAAGTTTAATGAAACATCAGGGCCCAGCAGATGAGGACGAGAGTAAAACAAAACTTACCCTGTGTCTGAGGTCTCTCCAACAGTCCACCCAGTTCATATACACAGGTACATAGGGAGCTGTGCCAGCTAACAATCTGATAAAAGAACAAATATTTCTTTTTTTTAGAGTACAATGTTCATATTATGACAAGCATGATGGGAATGATGACAATGGTGATAATGTTGATGATGAGGATAAATGATGAAAATTATAAAGATTATGATCATGGTGATGGTAATAATGATCGTGGTCATGATAATGATGGCGATAGTGGAGATGATAGTAGAAGTGTTGATGATGATGTGATGATTGTAATATTGATGATGATGATGACCACCGGTGGTGGTGGTGGTGGTGGTGGTGGTGGTGGTGGTGGTGGTGGTGGTGGTGGTGGTGGTGGTGACGACGACGACGATGGTGATGATGATGACGATGACGATGATGCATCTCAAGTCAAATGTTTTAACCGGTCACATATGACACATCCACTTTTCATAATAAACAATATATTAAATTTCATCAACAAAGGTGCTCTTCATGATCTGACATAGCAGCACCTAATGCATGCAAGGTGGATATCATTTGTACAATTGCTATCATACACAACATGTAAAATGAGTAGCATGTTCCCACCAGGGTCTTGGAAGAAACATCACTGAACAGGACTGAAGATTTTTTTTCTTTCTTTTGTTAATTTTTTTTCTTTTCCTCTTTTTTTCTTTATTATTATCATTATTTGATTTTGATTTTTTTTTTTTGATTTTTGATTTTTTTTCTTTTTTTTTTTTGGGGGGGGGGGGGGCGGGGGCACAGCATCAGCAATTTTGTTTAGAAGGGGCTCAGATATTTTAGATATGAACTTACCCCGAGTTATTGACGATGTAGTTACTACTGATGAGGCTGAATGGATAGGTCAACATACTTGCTAGAAACTACAAATAGAAAAAAAAAAAAAGTTTGAGGTGACATATCAACATAATGTTACAAATCACATACTGACAACATTGAATACGTTTTGCTAGATTGCATGAATAATAATAATAATGTTGGCTTCTTATATAAACATATATTTCTCAGGCATGTAACTTTTAATAGCCAAATAGAAAATTGTATAGAAAATCTTGCAGCTAAGAAAAAACAACATAACACTGTAAAGAAGAAAAGAAACTTAACTTCAACCTATTAGCACATTAAGGATATATTTTAGTTTGACAATTATACTCACTAAAGAGGAAAACATTATGTTTCATGTATAATATACAACTGTTGACTGCTTTGAGGGGCACAGCCAAAACTATGGCCAGAGGTGAGCTCGCAACTGTGCTATTCCCTGAGACGACAGTCGAGGGGCATAGCAAAGTTTTTAACCGTGACGCAAAAAAAAAAGCAGTTAACATTTCTTTTGTATACCGCATCCTTCGTGAGCTCAGAAATTAATTTCAAAGACAGATGACATACAGCATCGTAACATAATTCTCATCGATTGCTCTTTCAAATTTTGTTCGGTGTACTAGTATGATATGGTGCTGGCCGCGTGCCAGCGTATCTAAATTGCCATAGCTACGCGTGCGCGTACAAAGACATAATTCTATGCCCCGTCAATATTTTTCACTATACCGCCCAGCAGTCCATAGTGAATTTCATGCCCGCAAATTTGACCAATCACAGGCCTAGAATCTAGACATGTGGTATATAATACAAAATATATACCATCGTTTGTATGCAAAGTACAGTATACTTATTATTTTTATACTTCTGTAGTGCAATTTTTACACTTTGGACATTGTTGAACTATGGGGTAGAACAATGGCCCCCTTGTGCCCCCCCCCCCCCCCCCACTGGTTATACCTATGGCAAGAAAAGAATTGTTCTTTTGAGCTAATCTTGTAGCATTATCTGTATAAAGAAATACTTCATAGGCATAGCCAGGGGATGGGGGGGGGGGGGCTCATGACCCTCTTGTTCCCCCCTCCCACCACGTGGCTACGCCTATGGCAAGATAAGACTGTATATGACTTACTCCTGTAATGATGTTTGCATAGCTCCTGAGCTCAGATACATTTGTCATCTAGGAAAAAAGGAAAAAGGTTGAGAATGAAAATAAACATAGAAGAAATGATAACCAGATGCATATAAAGCAGAACGAGCATAAATTTCTTCACATACTTTCCGTTTGTGTTGCGTAACACAGTGGCAATCCTCATATTGGCAATATGTGCAATAGGATTCAGTGAAAAAAATCCAAGTTTTCAAAACTTTTCAACATGGCCTATAATCCAGAAACATTGACACAAGTCATTTTCATTGAGCAATGAAATTATAAAACAAAAATTTGCCAATTAGAGGAAAAAAGAAGCTAGATCTCATGGATGTCAGAACTTAAAATGAAATGTTAGACTTTCAATCTTTTCAACATGACCTATCATCCAGAAACATTTACCCAACTCATTATTCATTGAGGAATGAAACAATAAAACAAAAATTCATGTGTTGTCAATTTGAAAGAAGAAAAAAAAGGAAAAGAAAAGCTGGATCTTGTGGATGTCAGAACTTAAAATTCAATTTAAGGTTTTCATCCAGAAACATTTAAACAACTCATTATTCATTGAGGAAGGAAACAATCAAACAAAAAAGTATGTGTTGCCAATTTAAAGGAGAAAAAGGAAAAAGAAAAGAAAAGCTGGATCCCTTTGGATGTTAGGACTTACATTGTCGTCTACAACGCATCTGTTGAATGAGTAGTACATTGTTCTTGCAAGCCACAAGGTCATTAGATCTAGTAGTAGTCTAGGAGCCAGACCTCTGAAAAACACAACCATAAAGAAAAGTACAGTATTAAAGGGATTGGGTAACTTTGTCTAAGATTCTGAAACAAAATCCTGGAATAAGCTCATGCTGCAATGATAATTATAAACCTTTAGGTCAGTCAGGAACCCTATGACTTTTACAAGCCGATCGCCTGTCTGATTATCAAGATATTTATGATTGGAAATCGAAATCAAATTTTGCGTTTTCCTAACGGTTTTCATAACACTACAGTCTATTGGGGAAAACGAGAATGGTAAAACCGGTCACTCAAAGATTTTTACTTTTTTGAGGCACTTCTTGATCATTTTGAAGCGCAATTTTTTCTGGGCTTCAATATAACACCATATCACAGACACTGATAACACGTAGGGCCGTGCATCTTTGATTTAACATTGTTAAACGATGCCCTTAATGGGCCTCTCTGACATATTTGATCAAAATGAAAGACTGCAAAATTTGCTGATCTTTTGTCAATATTTTCATAATTTCACACTCAATTCTAGAGTAAATTTTGTCACTATATAATTTTATATTCCTCTTTCCATTGATCACATCAGATTTTTCGAAATCTTACCGATCTTGTGAGATCATATGGAACGGTCCGCAAATAAAGGACATGCGCAAACTATGTTCACACCACCATATAACAGCCCCCATGATTGCCAGCAACACACGACAGTATCACTCAAAGAAGTTGCTGGCTATCCCATCCCGCACCCAGCTCTACCAGAACTCATTTTTCCCTCGGACAGTAACTGCGTGGAATGCACTTTCAAAGATCACCCTTGACGCTACTTCACTGGAGGGCTTCAAGGGAGCGCTTCCACCAAGCATCTAGACCAAGAACTAGATAGTTTATTCCTCAGCACTACATCCTGACTTATGGATCCTGCTGAGTATCGTCGTAGAAGTAGAAGTATAACTTCCACTATAACATATTTCAATGACATACTATTAAAGGGAAACAGAAAATGTGGTGGGTATAGATAGATGGTCTTTCTATGCAGGTGGTTGCTAAAGCAGGTTTCATGGTACTCAAATTGATCTGGGTTTGAACCCAGAGCAGGTTTTGATATCTAGTAATAATAATAATATTCCGCGTTTATATAGCTCTAGTCTTAACACATCAACAATGTCTGTATTGAGCACTTTACATATACATGTATCATCACCTCAGCCATCGGATATAGGCTTGCCTGCACACAATGTATGCACATTCTCCACTCCATGGGGAACATTTAAAGAGATGGTTTATTGATTTCAAACTTGACTGAATTTGGTATCATTGCAATCGAAAAATTACACTGAGTAAAATCATTACATTTGTGTAACTTGTGCATTCGAGCGAAATTTATAAAAGTTGATTGAACTTGACGAAAAATCAACCCACTCAACACCCCCAAAACATTGTAAGTCAGCTGATTTTTGAAGTGACGTCACAATATGAACAGCGGGCCGCTCAGCTGAAATGATTGAGGACGGTGCGAGATGTAGTTTGCGTGCGATTCACATGTATTTGCATTGACTCTCGAGTACCGTACCCATTTATACCTAACGCTGTTTACATTCCTTAAAAATCCCCTGGAAATATGGATATGGACGAAAACATACTTGAGTATACTCCAGAAGGCTCCTCCATGGCATGGTTTTGGTTCTTAATCTGACGTTAGTCTAGATAAATGGTAGATAACTTCCAAAAAGCGAGTAAATAAATCGTCGATGTAGCGTTCAAGTTTCCCGTAGCTAGTAGCTGTGCGTGCGTACTCTGTGCATGTACTATGTGTGCAATACACTGACCTCTATATGCGTGCATCACATCTAGCGCAGCTTGCTAGCCAGCCTAGCCCGTAGCCCGGCGCTCGAGCTAGCCGTGAATCGCGAACCGGACTGATCTGTTTCTCTCGGTTTATCAGGTCCTATACGACTTAATTTATCAAAAATGTAAATTAATGAGCCTAATCACACATTTTTGTAATGAATATCTGGACAATTCTATGTAAATTTGTCGCCTATTTTACTCCAAAAGAGTCGTTAGGTCAGCATGCAAAATGTCCTTTGCCTTCCCAGATCAGACACATACACGCTGAAGTGCTCTCAGAATATGTAACTATTTTTCCAATTTTTATGCTCAAATGTGACGGAAAAAATATAAAAATCAAACAAACATTTGTAGAAAGTATCATTAATCAGTGTATCTCATTCAAAATGCCAAAAAGGAGGAAATATCACCACTGGCGGTAAATATACAAACAACGTTAACCCATATCTGAAAATTGCAATGGGTATCCAACATAGTCCGGAATGTGTGATGTAGTTTGTTCATATTGTGACGTCATTTTTTCGCATGTAAAATAACGCCGTCAATTCACTTAGTGAGTGGGCTCAGGAAAGGGTAACAAAATTGCATTTAATTATTCCTCACAACAGTGAGGGCTTCAAAAGTAGTTTGCTCATTTTGTTAATGTTCTCAGCAATCTGTAGAGGTGTAATTTGCCCATTTTCCACATTTCAATGAACCATCTCTTTAAGCCAGGCACCATTTTAAAGACGCAAACTACATAAACATAAACATTTGCATCCTACCGGTTACCCATTTAAAACCTGGGTGGAGAGTGGCAAATGTTGATCAATGTCTTGCCAAAGGACATTAGTACTGTGCTGGGATTTGAACCCCCTTACCTTGTGATCTACAGTTTGGTGACTTATCCGCTAGACCACAACACCCGTAGTAGGCTATGAGCTTAGTAAAATGTTGAGGTGAACTTACGTGAACAGTCCTCTGATTCCTGAATCATTGTAGACCTCAAAGTAAGGAGAAATCCAGCCACTGCGTGAAAAAAGAAAAAGAAACCAAAAACAAGATGAAAGTTACTGCATGTTCATTATTTGAATGATCCTGTGACATTCAACATCTGACTTCACAAACCCAAACTTTTCATTTAGTTTGTTCATGCTATCTATAGCCCAATTTGGTCATTATTGGTCCAATTATTTTCAAGTTAGCACCGTAACAAGGTATTTTTCAACATTTTTTATGACCCTGTGACCTTTGATCTTTGGCAGAACAATATGAATAAACTTTTTCAAAGGGAACCTACCCCTTCCGGCTGGTAACCTGAATTTTTAGGGTTAAAGTTGACACCGTTCATCAATTAATCCAGTGAAACATCACTTTTTATACACATTATTATGCTATTGACTGTGTAACCTTTGACCTTTGACATAGTGATGTCACAGACTGACCTGTACTTTGTTTCCTTGCCGATGAACTGAGCCATGCTTCTGATCATGATGACATTGAAGGGCTGGGACACGACAACAGCACATAAATGAGCCACTGAGTCCTTTGACATCTGGAGAAAAAAAAATTACAATTAAATGATGAAAAACATCAGAGCAATATTCTTCATTACCATTGCAATACATTGGTATTACAAAAAAAATACATTTCAGTTTTTAATACTTTTTTTGGTTTTGTTATCGAAATGCTAGCAAGAGTTAGAAGTGATAAAATGAATGAAAAAAGAATGATGAAAAACATCAGAGCAATATTTGTTATTGCCATTACAATACATTGCTTTAAAAAAATAAAAATAAAAAAAATAAAAAATCAAGATCAACAACTACATGTATCACAACTTCTACTTGAGATTGTGTATATATACGCACATGCTCCAACAGTACTGAGTCTGTGGTCAATATTTTACACTTACCCTACGATATCAAACCCAGACTCTGACCCTTCCCCTAAATCAAACCTAAAATCCACTTGCAACCCTAATTCTTACCATGCAACTTCATGAAATAAATCTCAAGCAATTGTTGTTGACCATACATTGTAGCACCATACTTAATCCTTTATTTCCTCTATTAATATACCAAATGAAAGAAGATAAGATAACGATACCTGAAGCATAAAAGTATGGAATGACACACTGGCCAACTCAGGTCTCTTCTTGGCAAGGGCTTTCTTTTCACTTTCATCAACTACAGGGAACAGCTCATCCATTTTCTGTTCAAAAGTAAAGGAAAAAAAAGGAAAAGAGATTTGCACAGATGTAGTGATTTTGTGTCCAATATATTTCAAACTTACACCATGGTTATATCTTATTTTTCTGCTTTCATACAAATGGGACTCTCTACAATATTTGGATTTCCCTTTACAGATCATTTTGACGATGATTGTTTGACCTGACTGCTAAGAAAGTATGTACATGTATATGCTTGTTAGTAAACAACCAGGGGCTTTCAGCTTCAAGTCCTCTCTGAGGGACTTGGTAATGAGAATTAATGCCTTACCAAAGGACAAGAGTTTTGGTTTCCAGCCCGGGACCTCCCGGTTAGGAGACCACTACTCTACCACTGAGCCATAGCCCCTCCTGTTTATCTTATTTTTCTGCTTTCATTCAAATGGACTCTCTGCAAAGGTTGGATTTCCCTTTACAGAATTGTATTGGTCAAGTACTTTGGTCATGTTATTAAAGGCACCAAAGCCTCAAAAAGGATGTATTGGAGGGAATAGTGGAAGGAACAAGACCGAGAGGGAGACCCAGAATCAACTGGGAAGAGAATGTCAAGAACTGGAGTGGACTAAAACTGCACGAGTGCACCAGAATGGCAAAAGAAATGGAATGAAATGGAGAGATGTTGCAATCATCCTCCAAACTGGGAGAAGATACTTAGATAGAGATAGAGATTGGCCAATAGTTTTCCCCAAAAATTAGATCCTCACCTCAGAGACCGACCTCAGGACAGCACCTGAGATGAAGTTCTGGCACAGGGCAGGAAAGAAGCCCCGGTACAGACCAGTGAAACCCTCTACGGTGTATATATGTCTTGCTGGAGATAGAGAGAGAGACAGAGGAGAGAAGCAGCTGAGAATTAGCAACAATTAAAGACACACAGTAGTAGGCTCTAATAACTGGGGATGTTTCAAAAGGACCAAGATTGACTTTAAGTTGGAATAACTATGGCAGGCCATTCGTGCCACTGGTTGCTCTCACCATTATGATCTTTAGATAATATTTTTTCCTTCAATAGAGAATTATCAAAAACTATAAATTCTGTACTATTTTTTACTATGATTTGTAGGACCCTTGAGAGTCCAATGCCAGTAAATGGTGGGAGCAAAC